>WNWK01011141.1:0-66155 GCA_009830355.1 Cherax destructor | reverse complement strand
TTTTCCCTCTGTGAGCCTTGTGATGGGTGAACCATTTAGCGTTATGTTAAGTGGAACATTTGCAGCTTTGTTTCCAAACTGAATGTAGTAGGTCTTTTCCGTATTGAGTAAGCTTATTTGTCATCATCCATGTTGATATTTTCTGTAATTCGGCATTAACTGTGTTGGCTAGTACGACTGGATTTGGGTGAGAGAAGACATATGTTGTGTCATCTGCAAACAAAATGGGTTTGAGTAGTTGTGATGCATTCGGTAGGTCATTTATGTAAATGAGGAATAGGAGTGGCCCCAGGACACTACCTGAGGGACACCGACTGTAATTTGTTGTGTGGAAGAGTTCTCTCCATTTGTGTTCACGTACTGACTTCTGTTGCTAAGGTACGACTTTAAGTAGTTGAGGGTGCCCCTAATACCATAGTGGGCTAATTTTGTGAGCAATAAATCATGGTCGACTGTATCAAATGCTTGTAGGTCTATGAAGATTCCCAGCGGAACTTCTTTCTTCTCAAGTGCGGTGTATATTAACTCTAACATGTGTGTTATAGCATCGTTTGTGCTCTTGTTGGTCCTGAATCCAAATTGACAGGGGTTTAGTACATTGTGTGAGACGAGGTAGGAATAGATCTGCTTATGAATTAATTTTTCGAAGATTTTAGAGAGCAGTGGTAAATTTGAGATTGGTCTATAATTGTTCAAGTCAGTTTGGTCACCTCCTTTGTGGATCGGGGTGACCCTAGCTATTTTGAGAATTGATGGGAAGGTTGAAGATTCAATGGATTTATTGAATAATGCTGCTATAATTGGTGACAGAACATGTGTAGCTTTTTTGTACATAAAGGGTGGTAAGCTGTTTATGTCTCCTGCTTTGTTTTTAAGGGTGTTGATTATGAGTGAGACTTCAATTGAGTTGGTAGGAGCTAGGAATAGTGTATCTGGGTAGGTGTTGGTGAGGTAGTCTGTTGGACGAGTGTTCGAGCTTGGGATTTTACTCGCTAGATTCTTTCCTATGGTGGAGAAGAAAACATTAAGTCTGTTTGCTGTCTCAGTTGGAGAGAGTGCAGGCAATGTACGTCCCACCTCCAGGACTCAAATTTGGCTAACAGGTTATAATCTCCCTCTCTCCTACATACCCTAATCTGAGCCTCACTATCTTCAAAAAAAACTCTTAATAGCATTCAGTAACCTACCACCTATTCCTTACATCTGCAACATCTGCCACATTGGACGAATTTGGGAGGGTAAGTAAAGGAAGGAAATTAAAAGTGAACATAAGAAAGAGCAAGGTGATGAGGGTAACAAACAAGTTAGGTAATGAAAGACTGGATATCAGATTGGCTCGGGGAACAATGAAAACAGACAGGTCCTGGAGCTGGCCATTCTGGCCTGTACCAGACAAACATCAGAGTAATCATGCTTGATTCAATACTTTGGAAGACATTAAGGACATTAATCCTATGGACAGAATCTGGAATTATGGGTTTTTGTGAATTTTGTCTGATACTTCTAATCAGGGAACGAGTGAGGCTTGAACCCACAGCAAGTGAGTCCTAAAACTCACAGGCCAGTATGTTAACCACTGGGCCAGCTGGCTCTAATAAGATTCATCCAACTAGGTATATTTCTATACTCCATAGGGAGGTCAGCATGGGTCCCACTGTGACCACAAATGCAGGTTTCTACAGACGAATCCCACACCCATTTCGTGTTTTGTTTGCAATTGTGTTACAGTGGACCCTCGCCATTCGAATTTAATCCATTCCAGGAGCTTGTTCTTAACGTGAAATGTTCGAAAGGCGATTTAATTTTTCCCATAAGAAATAATGGAAATACAATTAATCCGTTCCTGCTGTCAGGAGGCATGACAAAATAGTACTTCACTGTGAAGCTATTATCAACTCGACAGCTTATTTATCTATCACAATTCATCTAATATGACATAATAAACAATATTAATAACATAAAAACCTGATATACACTCTAGATTGAATAAAATATGTATGTCATTACGAATGTGGTGGCTGGGAAGGATGGTGGTGGCGAGCATTCTCGCTACAGCTGTGAAAACATCTTCCCATTCTTTCCTCCTTCAGACGTGTTAGTATAAGAGAAAATGGAGTTTGTAATGCTATCTGCATTAGATCACTTCCAGTCAGCTTCAAGTAGTGAACAGAAATCGTACGTGTCAGGCTGGTAACAGCAACAACAACAACTGGTTTGTTTACAAAACTCCCTCCCGAACCTTCATTTAATCTTGTTTACTCACCACTGCCTCTACCACCACTGCCTCTCACCACTGCCTCAACCACCACTGCCTCTCACCACTGCCTCAACCACCACTGCCTCTCACCACCACTGCCTCTACCACCACTGCCTCAACCACTACTGCCTCAACCACCACTGCCTCTACCACCACTGCCTCAACCACCACTGCCTCTCACCACTGCCTCAACCACCACTGCCTCTACCACCACTGCCTCTCACCACTGCCTCAACCACCACTGTCTCTCACCACTGCCTCTACCACCACTGCCTCTACCACCACTGCCTCACACTTAATGAACAAACTCCAAACAATTATAATTAAGTGTGAAATGTCTGGATGAGCATGCAGGGTATTGTTCTCTCGAGTTTAAACAACGAGGGACTGGCTCTCCAAGCGCCTGGGCGGACAGGTGATGGACACACTTGTTCGAATCGTGATATTTTGTTCGCATGACGATATCGATTTTCTTGTTCTAATGACGATTTGTTCGACTGCCGAGCCGTTCGAATAGCGGGGGTCCACTGTATTACAGTTTCATGAGTCCTGATATTTCTGTTTGTGCAACCATTTTTTTTTATTAAAAATTGCCGAAATCTGTTAATGAGAGGCTTTACTGTACAATAAACACAAGCATTCTACACCAAAAGTAGTACAGCCTCTCCTCAATTAGCGACGTACTCGTTTACTGATGCCTCAGACTTACAACAGGCTTTCTGACCAGTATTCATACCTAAATACAGTGGAACCCAAAGTTTCGGCCACCCCGAGTATCGGCAGCTTTGAGTTTCAGTCACTTTTTTCGGCCTAATTTTGTCCCGACTTTCGGCCGTTGCTCCGAGTTTCGGCCGGCATACCAGACCTGTCTGCCTCTCTGTGCAGGCGTCGTGAACCAGTCTAGGTTTGTTTATCCTTGAGTGAACCTTACATTGTGCGCTCATCCAAACATTTCACAATAAATTCATTGTGTTTAGTGCTTGTTTATTGATTGTGACTGAAATAAGCCACCAAGGGCCCAAAGAAAGTTCATAGTGGCAGCCCTTTGGTAAAGAAAGTGACAAATACAATAGAATTGAAGAAAGAAATTGTAGCAAAGTACCAAAGTGGAGGAGGGAGAGAGAGGGGAGAATGTGCCTTCAGTGATTCAGTGATTCTACAATATGTACGATACTAAAGCAGCACGAGTCGATAAAGGCTATAGCACCAGCCAGCGATAAAGTGTAGCATTAACAGTGTAGCAAGTAAGTTAAGCGATTAATCAATAGGAAAAGTACAGCACAAAACTGACTCCTCCAATGTTGTTGGAGTTATATAGGGCGACTGACAACACCTCCGTCTCTGGCGGCCATGACCACCACTATGTATGGCTCATCTTTCAGTGGCCCTTACAAACAACACAGCAACAATCGTCGGTTAGAGACACACACATATGACATATTTTATTCATTCTAGATTATATATCATGTTTCTATATTATTAATATTGTTTATTATGTCATATTAGATGAATTGTGCTAGATAAATAACTGTAGAGTTGATATTAGTGTCATATTGAAGAACTATCTTGTCTTGCCCCCAAACAAACTCTCCTGCCTCTCTCATACACCAACAAGAGTCTTCAATAAAGGTAAAACTGATGTTCATTTATCCATTAAAATTAGTGCTTTATATTTATTTCTCATTGTTTTCTGTATATAAAACTATAGTATTTATTCTTTAAAAAAATTAATTTTTTGTGAGTATTTTTTTTTGGTGGAACGGATTAATTGTACACGTATTTACATTATTTCTTATGGGAAATATTGCTTTGACTTTCGGCCGCTTCGAGTTTAGGTCTAGCTCCTGTTCGGGGTTCCACTGTAATGTATATTAGAGCCGATTTCCTCTATTCTGTTTATTTTAATATACAGTATACTACTGTATACACATTTAAAAATATACCAGAAATGTTATAAATGGTGCAAAGGTGACATTAAAACAATATCAAAGATGGTTGACACAAACTCACTACCATTATAGTATGCTCCTCACTTAGCGATGAATTCATTTAACGACGTGGTCTTAGGAATGGAGCCCCGTCATTAAGCGAGGAGAGGCTGTATTTTAATTTAAAATGTCACAATTGAAAAAAACTCATTAATTCTAGTGCATAACAAAACTCAACTTTTCATGTGCCTTACCATCTAGTTATAATTTCCATGGAATTTTCTTAAAAAATACTTGACTATATAAAATCAGCCTTTTTTTTATTAAAAAATGGAAAGGAGGTGATTATGATTTTGGTACTTGCTGCTTAAAGGGTTAACATACTGACCATAGTCTCATTACTGCTCTACAGTGAACACTCAATATAACAGACCTTGATATAATGGACATTTATAATTTCAGGCAAAATCCATTCGTTAAATTATACTTCTTTATTACATTATATCTGTAAACTCTCCATGGAGAAGTGGAACAGAATTCTTCCTCTGAAAGCATGCGTGTCATAAGAGTCTACTAAAATGCCGGGAGCAAGGGGCTAGTAACCCCTTCTTCTGTATACATACATTACTAGAGTTAAAAAGAGTAACTTTTGTTTTTCTTTTTGGGACACTCTGCCTCGGTGGGAATTGGCCGGTGTGTTGAAAGAAGATCTGAAACTGTGTGTACAGTATTATATTAGGTATGCAGAGTACTTTAGTGCACTTTATTATTTTTAACATTATTCTGGGTAAGGCAGCTGGGATTGATGGGATAAAGATAGAAATGTTAAAAGCAGGTGGGGATATAATTTTGGAGTGGTTGGTGCTATTATTTAATAAATGTATGGAAGAGGGTAAGGTACCTAGGGATTGGCAGAGAGCGTGTATTGTTCCTTTGTATAAAGGCAAAGGGGACAAAAGAGAGTGCAAAAATTATAGGGGAATAAGTCTGTTGAGTGTACCTGGTAAAGTGTATGGTAGAGTTATTATTGAAAGAATTAAGAGTAAAACAGAAAGCAGGATAGCAGATGAACAAGGGGGCTTTAGGAAAGGTAGGGGGTGTGTAGACCAAGTGTTTACAGTGAAACATATAGGTGAACAGTATTTGGATAAGGGTAAAGATGTTTTTGTGGCATTTATGGATTTGGAAAAGGCGTATGATAGGGTAGATAGGGGGGCAATGTGGCAGATGTTGCAGGTGTATGGAATAGGAGGAAGGTTACTGAAAGCAGTGAAGAATTTTTATGAGGATAGTGAGGCTCAGGTTAGAGTGTGTAGGAGGGAAGGGGACTATTTCCCAGTAAAAGTGGGCCTTAGACAAGGATGTGTGATGTCACCGTGGTTGTTCAATATATTTACAGATGGGGTTGTAAGAGAAGTGAATGCGAGGGTCTTAGCAAGAGGTGTTGGGCTAAAAGATAAAGAAGCAAATACAAAGTGGGAGTTGTCACAGTTGCTTTTTGCTGATGACACTGTGCTTTTGGGAGATTCTGAAGAGAAGCTGCAGAGGTTGGTGGATGAATTTGGTAGGGTGTGTAAAAGAAGAAAATTGAAAGTGAATATAGGAAAGAGTAAGGTGATGAGGATAACAAAAAGAATAGGTGACGAAAGATTGGATATCAGATTGGAGGGAGAGAGTATGGAGGAGGTGAATGTATTCAGATATTTGGGAGTGGACATGTCGGCGGATGGGTCTATGAAGGATGAGGTGAATCATAGAATTGATGAGGGGAAAAGGGTGAGTGGAGCACTTCGGAGTCTGTGGAGACAAAGAACCTTGTCCATGGAAGTAAAGAGGGAATGTATGAGAGTATAGTTATACCAACGCTCTTATATGGGTGTGAAGCATGGGTGATGAATGTTGCAACGAGGAGAAGGCTGGAGGCAGTGGAGATGTCATGTCTGAGGTCAATGTGTGGTGTGAATATAATGCAGAGAATTCGGAGTTTGGAAATTAGGAGGAGGTGCGGGATTACCAAAACGATTGTCCAGAGAGCTGAGGAGGGGTTGTTGAGGTGGTTTGGACATGTAGAGAGAATGGAACGAGACAGAGTGACTTCGAGAGTGTATAAATCTGTAGTGGAGGGAAGGCGGGGTAGGGGTCGGCCTAGGAAAGGTTGGAGGGAGGGGTAAAGGAAGTTTTGTGTGCGAGGGCTTGGACTTCCAGCAAGCATGTGTGAGCGTATTTGATAGGAGTGAATGGAGGCATATGGTTTTAATACTTGACGTGCTGTTGGAGTGTGAGCAAAGTAACATTTATGAAGGGATTCAGGGAAACCGGCAGGCCGGACTTGAGTTCTGGAGATGGGAAGTACAGTGCCGGCACTCTGAAGGAGGGGTGTTAATGTTGCAGTTTTATAACTGTAGTGTAAAGCACCCTTCTGGCAAGACAGTGATGGAGTGAATGATGATGAAAGTTTTTCTTTTCGGGCCACCCTGCCTTGGTGGGAATCGGCCGATGTGTTAATAAAATAAAATTCTGACATAACAGACACCCCCTATAGGTCCATGACATCAAGGGTTTACTGTATGTACAAATATCTTTCAATACTTACTATTTCTCTAACTGTGAAAGTATACTTTATCATTAATTAATAGTTTTTATCTATTCACCCCTTCAGTGACATATACCATATTAACCCTTTCTGGTCCAGATCCCCAATCTGAAACTTGTCAACAGGGTCCAAGAATTTAAAAAAAAAAAATTTGTTATTTTTTTCTTATGACATGGTAGAGAATCTTTTTCTGAAGGTAATAAAACATAAAGTACAAAATTTGATGGAAAATTGACGAAATTACACTCGTGAATTTTGCTGTGTCAGGGATATTTACGCATCGACGATTTTACCCACTTTGACTACCATTTTAGGCCAATTATATCATTCCAGTCGACCAAATTCTTAGCTATTTTGCTAGTATTACTTCTATTTTATCGACTGAGCACAAGAAATCGTCCAATCAACTATTTCAACTACCCAATAAAGTGATCGGAAATTGGTAGTTTGGCCAATTTCACACAAAGTTCAAAATATTCCAATTTCAAAATAGGGTCCAGAATAAACAATGCAGGCATTCCTGGCACTAAAATAACATTTTCTCTGTTTATTAGTTATGTTTCCAGGCTTTACAAATGAATTCCACTTTGATTTTTTTATTCACAAAGAATTTTCATTCACACCAAAAAAAAGAAGATTTACTGTTATGCAATATTGTAATAATTGTATAAATAATATCAGCGCATTTGTGAATGCCCATTAGACCCACCAGCTGATGTGTATTGTTTACTCTCGAACATCGGCAAAAATCGAACATTTCTGCTACTTTGAGCTCAGTTTCAAGCCATTTTCAGTAATAAAACCAACCAAAATCATCTCTATTTCTGTCACATATCTACCATTCTATCAAATGTGACCAAGAAACTGTGAATAGAACCGTAAAAAACATACAAAAATACACTACAAAGTTGCTGTTTTAATAAAAAAACACAGTCAGTTTTTTCTCATTATGTACTGCATGCTGCAGGACTTGTTTTATATGGTGCACACTTACTACATAGATGCATTCTCTCATATCTAGGCCCAAATTTACTGCTCACAGCTTATCTGAGTGAGCTGAGCTCATGGTGTAGAACTACGGCTTGGACCCTGGCTTCAAAGCCATGGAACTACGGGACAGACCCTCAAAGGGTTAAGAAATAAAAAAAAAATATATTCTTGCTTATTTGTAGGAAGGCTCAGGTCAGTGAGCAACAGAGAAATGACTAACCTTGGGGAAGCCGACGCCAGAGAGAGCGCCTGGAGGGATGATCGACGAGATACCTGCTCCCACAGCTCTGCCTGCTTGCTGTAAATCTCTGCCAAGCGCTCAGATGCAGTCTCCACGCCCCAGCCCCGATGCTGTGGGCAAGTCAAGAACCGGGTCACTTGAGAATTTGCAAAAAGAAAATATTATAACACCTAAGTATGTAGTGGAGAGTCCAAATGAGTGATGAAGTGACATTTATGAAACAAAAGCACCATATGATAGATATAACAGAATATGAAAGATGTACAATAACACCATATGTGAGATGTACAATAACACCATATGTGAGATGTACAATAAGAGCATAAGTGAGATGTACAATAACACCATATGACAGATATACAACACCATATGATGTACAATAACACCAAATGACAGATGTACAACAAAACCATATGGTAGATGTACAATAATACCATATGACAGATGTACAATAACAGCATATGTGAGATGTACAGTATTAATGAAATTTAATTTTAATTTTTAAATATTCCAAAGCTTTATCTCTACAAAATGAGTAAGTTAAAAAAAATACATAATACTGCATTAACCAACTGATTACATTTTTATTTGTCAAATAAGTTAGGTACAGTCTGTGCATATAAGGTAGAATACGAGGTATACTGAAGCATACTTCACAGGAGGCAACAAAGTCTAATTTCATCAAAATTATTGTAATGAATGAATGAATACGTATGTGTGCATGCATGTTTTTAACACGCTGGCCGTTTCTCACCGAGGCAGGGCAACCCAACAAAGAAAAATTTTCACCATTATTTACTCTATCACTGTCTTTCCAGAGGAACATAGATACTATAGTTCAGATGCACCTCCAAACTGCAAATATCCCAACCCCTCCTTCAGAGTGAAGGCACTGTACTTCCCACCTCCAGAGTAACCAGTTTCCATGAATCCCTTCATAAAATGTTACCTTGCTCACACCCCAACAACTCATCAGGTCCCCAAAACCATTTGACTCCACTCCTATCTAACACATTCACACATGCCTGCTGGATGTCCAAGCCTCTCTCACACAAACCCTCCTTTACCCCCTACCTCCATCATTTCCTAGGGTGACCCCTACCTCGCCTTCCCTCCACTATAGATTTACACACCCTCCAAGTCATCCTATTTTATTCCATCCTCTCTAAATGTTCAAACCACCTCAACAACCCTTCTCAGCAATCTGGATAATACTTTTAGTAACTCTACACCTCCTAATCTCCAGGCTACGAATTCTCTACATAATATTTACACCACACATTGACCTCAGACACAACATCTCCAATACCTCCAGCCTCCTCCTCACTGCAACATTCACAACCCAAGCTTCACACCCATATAAGAGTGTTGATACCACTATATTCTCATGCCTTTCTGCCTCCATGGATAATATTCTTTCTCTCCACAGATGCCTCAATGCTCCACCCACCTTTTTCCCTTCATCAATTCTATGGTTCACCTTGTCTTTCATATACCCATCTGCTGATAAGTCCACTCCCAAATACCTGAACACAGTCAATTCTTCCTGGAGTCCTGGAGGTGGGAAGTACAGTGCCTGTGCTCTAAAGGAGGAGTGGTGATATGTTGTAGTTTTTGAACTATAGTGTCTGCACGCTTCTGGCAAGGCAGTGATGGAGTGAATGATGATGAAAGTGTTTCTTCTTTATCAGGTCACCCTGCCTTGGTGGGAAACGGCCAATGTGTTGTTAAAAAAGATAATTAACTTACTCCATAGTCCCTCCTTCCAATCTAATATTCAATCTTGCATTACCTAAACTTTAATTGCTCTCATCATCTTGTTCTTTCCTATAATCACTATTAATTTCCTTCTCTTATATGCCATCCCAAATTCGTTTACCAACCTTTGTAAGTTCTCTTCAGAATCCCCCAAAAGAATCGTGTCATTGGAAATGTAAAATATGCACCTGATATGTCAGGTCCACCTGAATACTTTGAGGAAAATCCTAAGAAAAAGGCTACACACTGCAGGATGTATCTATAGAGATGAGAATGAACCAGGCCACCAGGCCCTGTGGCCTGGTGGCTAAAGTTCTCACTTCACACGGTGAGGGTCCAGGTTCGATTCCCGGCGAGGGTAGAAACATTGAATGTGTTTCCTTACACCGGTTGTCTATGTTCCCCATCAGTAAAATGGGTACCTAGGTGTTAGTCGACTGGTGTGCATCACATCCTGGGACAACACTGACCTAATTTGCCTGAAATGCTCTGCATAACAAGCGGTCTCTGACTGAGCTGCAGGTGCGTTGACCCCCAAAACCCTCTCCAGGTATACTCCAGGTAATAGTAGTATGTTACTGATGTCAGCTAAGGTCTGTATACCTTGTACATGTAGAAATATATATTATTATATTGGATGCAGATGCTTTCAAGAACATACAAATGTGTCTTAAGAGATAACTGCTCCAGGAACAAAGGAAGTTAAGACCTAACATACACACAACCTGGGTGGCAACATAATCTGAGATTTGATATTGAAGCCCATGTTAGTGTAACACTCTGAAATGCCAACTGTTATGAGGGCATTCAAATTTCTCTACTTTGGTATTCCAATTGTGCATATGTTTATGAGTTGTTTTCCTTTTTTATTCCAGCTCTTGAAAAAATACCACTGATGATATTATTCCTCGAAAGTCATTACTGCTCTCGGATAATGACAAGTCATTGCTGCTCTTGAATAATAACACAATGCATTGCTACTCTTGGATAATAACACAATGCATTGCTGCTCTTGGATAATGACACAAAGCATTACTGCTCTTGGATAATGACACAAGGCATTGATGCTCTTGGATAATGGCACAAGGCACTGCTGCTCTTGGATAATGACAGAAGATTACAGCCTCTCCTCACTTAACGATGGAGTTCCATTCCTAAGACCACATCGGTAAACAAATTCATCGCTAAGGAAGGAGCATACTACTATAATGGTTTGATATTGTTTTAATGTCACCAATGCACCATTTATAACAGTTTTAGTATATTTTTAAATATTTAGTATACTGTATATTGTAATAAACAGAATAGAGGAAATCAGCTCTAATATACATTACTTAGGCATGCAAACTGGTCAGAGAGCCCGTCATAAGGCCAAGTCGTCGGTAAATGAGTACATCACTAAGTGAGGAGAGGCTGTACACATTTATAAATTACCCACCCGAATTAGTCACACTAAAATGAATCAGAAAAGATGTCTAACATGAAAGTGCTAAAGAGCTAGAATGAACTGAGCAATGACAGTGGAAGTAGACTGAATGAAAGGGTTCAAAAAATTTGTTGGTAATGATGTTTCACATTAGTGAGGCAAAAGTTAGGTGCTATCAGATGTAGTTCCCCCAACTGCAAATTCTGTAAGTAATCACACACAAGCAATGCTGTACATATATAATTTTTCATAGGTTTTTCATATTCATGTATGTATCTTTACTTAAAAGTAACAATCCATTATAATTAAATACTGTATAAATTAAACTACATATATTATATTTCTAAATTAAGCCAGACAAATATAAGACGAAACTGAAAAGAAAAAACTATTAAATAAAGCTGCCATGCAGACTTTAAAAAGGCTAGAGAACTGCCATGCCAACAATTAAACAATGTTTTTCTATCAGATATGCATTGTCAAACCGTGATGAAAAATTACTTGGAATGGGATACAAAACTGATACTGAACGTGTTTCAAAAAGCAAAAAAAAAAAAGCAAATAAAAACCAACTACTGCAGTATATTTCAGAACAATGAACAGGAATTCCCTTGGCATTGCGAGCTAATCAAATTCAAGTCCTACTCTGCTGTTTTCACCAATATTTTGCAGCCTACTACGGTAATATTACAGTACGTACATTCAACAACTGTCCCACTGAAAATTCCTGTCAAGTCTTGCCATGTTCTACTATGCATCAGCTTTGACAATGCAATCGTGCACTGGTGGTCCTTTATAGACAAAATGTTCCAGTACTTTGACTTAATTATGTAAGTATAGTTAGTCTTCACAGTTCCAAATAACTAATAAGGTTACACTATCAAACTAATAAAAATAAACTTGAGACATGTCAATACATGGGAGAAACCATTATCATCACAATTTGGGGAATTATCATCATATCAAGATAAAGCAAGGAGTCTAACTGCACTATGCAAATTTTAACATATGCTGTACTGAAATAAGATTAAACAGAACTGGTTGCTGACTGAGATAAAATTTGCAAATAATGCACATTTTAATGAACAATAGTTACATGATGATCCCCAGGTTCTCTGCCAAATATTGAATGCCAGTAAAGGCTTGATCATAAACTGACGAAGTGAAAACACCAGTACTGTTTCTGCTATCACGGTAACGCCATTAAAAAAACTAATACGGTTAAAGTAAAGCAAATAAATCTGGATATTTGGAAAGGAAACAACTTTTAGAGAAAATAGAAATGGTCAGCCACAAGCCTGCAGGACCCAATCCACACACCTGCACTGTCCGCCACACGTCACCAATATCGTGCCTCGCCTGGGGAGAGAGGAGGGAGCGGCGAGGTTATGCTAATTCCTAAAGTGGCTGGGGAGTGGCTTTTTATCCCAACAATATAGCAAATTGCAAACAAGGTAAAAATAAATCTCTTATTGTTCTTAATTAACCAATTCTGGGGAAATTGAAACAAAAATTGATGTTTCTAAATTTCATGTATATTATCTGCCCATGTCTAATTTTTGAACATTATAAATAATAAATAAAAAAATTATACAAGACAAATTAATATAGAAAATACAATTTTCCATGATCTTTAGCAAACCAATTAAAGTTTAATTTTGTTTTGTCCAGTGTGAAACAAAAATAAAATACAAAAATAATTATACATGAATGTGTCAGAGTTACACAAAACAAAGCTTTTTATAACATATAAAATGCATATGGCATCCAAATTTTTATTTAATAAAAAAAAAATAACCACTGTAAAACCTTAACCATACAATTAAACTGATTTCTGACGTTTACCCTTTACTTCTGGCTAAAAAAAGACCAAACCAAACCGAAGCACACCAGTTATAACGTAACTCTGACGCAGGAAGTGAATACGTAAAACTCTGAAAATAATGGATCAGCTGTACAAAGAAGCACCTTAAAGAAATCATCAAACCAAAAGGTGAATTAGTGAAACAGTAGACATGAGGCAATAAAGAGAGTCACGTTAGTAAAGTTTCTAGTGCTGTACTAAATTGTTGAGACCAACTACATTTCATGTGACCTCATTACTCTCCATCATAAAACCAATTACTGTACTTACATTTCATTTATTGATTTAAAGAGACCACCAGCACAAGATGAACATTTAAATTATTGTAAATATTTAAAAAATGGCAAAATAAGTAATCTTAAATAGTTTTATTTAAGATCAGTTAGATAGCTGTGCTAAAGTTCAGCGATGTGCATTTCTGTCCAAATGAGAAAGGGCAAAAATGTTTTTCATATACCAAAGGGCCTATGTGATAACTTTCACTGCAGAATCAGGTCAAGTGCATATTAAAAAAGTTAAAAACACAATAAAATAGTGCAACTCACAGAAAGTGACTCATATACTCCTAAAAGGTTTACTTTTATTTCATTCTCTCTCAAGATTTATTCAATCATAAATTACTAAAAGCATTTTTTCTCATAGATGCAAACTCGCATGAAATGGTGTTAGACTTTGAGTTGTTAGTGTAATTTACTGTATATTTCCATGTAATCTGTACACTTATTGAATAATGCAATGAAAAAGGAGACATCTGATATGCAATTAAAGTTCCCATTTTTGTAAGATTTTTTAACTGCACTTCCAATATTATGTAATGTATATTTTCTTTTAATATTTAGTAGACTTTCAATTTTATGCACTATGAAATGCAGGAAATCCTTTCTATGATTTAAATATATTACCATAAGTAAAAATCCTGCAGTGATGGTATAGACTATTGGATTTCTCTTAATTCTTATCAGCAATCCAAGATAAAAGAAAAAATGTAAATCAAATCAAGGTGGGACTACATAGTTTGGCAAGACATGAATTAGTTCACAGCCTAACATAAAGCAATGTTTTCAGCAATCTTGAAGGTTACCTTGAATTTACACACAGCTAATCATTTATGAAATTGTGAACATTAACTAAATGTTGAAATAAAAACATCTTTAAGAGAAGCCACTTCTTAAAAACACACAGTACCATTCAAAGGCCAATAAAAAAAATAGCTACAGGAAAGAAAATTACTTATCCTGGGACTCATTACTAAAATACTGAATATAATGAAATACTATTGTGTAACATGTTATAAAACACAATTTTACAATACATTAGAATCTATTTGGGTCAGTTTATTGAGGAAAATTAATTAAATTCTGATGCATAACCACACCCTCACACAGTACATACCCGATACTGCCCAGCCTGGCGGCGAAGCTCAATAACCTCCTTGTACCAATTGTTTGGAGACTCGCTGCCGCCGCCACCACCACCACCTCCACCTCCTGTTGCTGCTGCTGCTGCTGCTGATGTTGACGAATCATCAGTCTTTACTTTATGGAATCTACCGTCCACATATTGGTACTGCGAGAATGGACGGAACTTCTTGCGATACTCAGATTTATACGCCCTGAGAAGAAAATATTTATAGCAAGTTCAGCTATCAGTGACTTTAATAAAAAATTAATTTAAAATAGAACTGTTTAAAATAACAATACGTACAGACTTATATTTTGCTAATCACCTATATATTTAAAATGTAATAAAAACCTGGATACTCCACGGGCAGATTTTGTTTTACAGCACTTTGCTTTTCAGCAATTTGCTAATGCAGCAGTTTTCAATACCCATCCTTCATTTATTCAGACTTCCTACAATAAATAAATTCACAACTCACTATAAGCTAAGAACAAAAATATTTTAAGGTAAGCAATGCATCCTAGGTAGTAGGTTGGTAGACAGCAACCACCCAAGTGAGTGTGAAACGGAAACCTGTAATTGCTTTACATGATGGTAGGATTGCTGGTGTCTTTTTTCTGTCTTGTAAACCACAAGACAACAGGTATATCTTGCTACTTCTACTTACAATTAGGTTACACTACACATGCATGTACATGCATATATATTTACACAAACATCTGGGTTTTCTTCTATTTTCTTACTACTTCTTGTTCTTTATTTCCTCTTAACTTCATGGGAAAGTAAAAAAGAATTTTTCCTCCATAAGCCATGTGTGTCATAAGAGGTGACTAAAATGATGGGAGCAAGGGGCTAGTAACCCCTTCTCCTGTATAAATTACTAAATTTAAAAAGAAAAACTTTCATTTTCCTTTTTAGGTCACCCTGCCTCGGTGGTATACGGCCAATTCGTTGAAAAAAAAAATGAAGTGTGTACTGCATATGCATTTTTGGGCCTAGCTCTATTACTCACTTAATATATGATAGTGTAAATATGTTATGCATTTGAAAGTGAAAAAAGACTCACTTTACAGCGATATTCGCTTTACAGCAGTCGCCCGGAACCTAACCTGCTGCATAACAGGGGCCCCTCCTGTATATGCAATGCAAGTGCAACCTCAATAATCTACAAATTATGTTAATCAATTTAGGGTTAGTGAAAATGAAGATAAAACCTCCAAATACAGTACAATACTGTACAAATACTGTACTACAGAATTATACACTTTCTAAAAATCTATAGCGACAATTTTCTTACACCATAGAATAACTTATCAACAAAGAAGAAAATCATTTTTATTATTAACACGTCAGCCGTTTCCATCACTGTCTTGCCAGAGGCTTGCCTACACTACAGTTAAAAAACTGCAACATATCTCCACCCCTCTTTCAGAGTGCAGGCACTGTACTTCCCACCTCCAGGACTCTAAGTCCAGCTAACCGGTTTCACTGAATCCCTTCATAAATGTTACCTTGTTCACACTCCAGCAGAACATCGTCATAAAACCCATTTGTCTCCACTAGCTCCTATCTAACTCATGCACACTTGCTGGAAGTCTAAGCCTCTCGCACACAAAACCTCTTTTATTCCCCTCCTGCCTTCCTTCCACTACAGATTTATATACCTTCCAAGTCATTCTACTTCATTCCATCTTTTCTAAATGTTCGAACAAACTCAACAACCCCTCCTCAGGCCTCTGGATAATACTTTTAGAAACCCTGTGCCTCCTCCTAATCCCCAAGCTATGGATTCTCTGCATTATATTCACACCACACATTGCCCCTCAAGCACGACATATCCACTGCCTCCAGCCTTCTCCTTGTTGCAATATTCACCAACCATGCTTCACGCCCATATAAGAGTATTGGTACCACTATACTCTCAAACATTCCCCTATTTGCTTCCATGGATAATGTTATTTGTCTCCACAGACTCCTCAATGCACCACTCACCTTTTTCCTCTCATCAATTCTATGGTTCACCTCGCCTTTCATAAACCCATCTGCTGACAAGTCCACTCCCAGATATCTGAATACATTCACTTCTCCATATTTCCTCTCTCCAATCTGATATCCAATCTTTCATTACCTAAAGTTTGTTATCCTTATCACCTTACTCTTTCTTATGTTCACATTTAATTTCCTTCTTTTACATACCCTATATTAAAAATACAATATAACTGGAATGCAACTCAAACTGATAACCAAACTAAGGAAAGTTTCAGTGACTACTAATGCTCCCAAAAATACTGTACAATAAATGTCATTCTTGATTAGTATATAATTCACCCAAAATACATGGCATGATATGTGTACCTCAACCCATTCTCCAAATATAAAGTTTGTTTACTCATGCTAAAATATGTCAACTTCTGCAAAATTTAAAAAGCCACAAAAATTACAGTTTTTCTAGGTTAAGTTAATCTAACCTGGCTTTAATTTACCTATATTTACAAATATTTAATCACCAATAACTAAATTACATAAACAGGCAGTTAATGTACGACAGTGCAGGTCACACTGTCACTAAATACAAATTTCCATTAACCCTATGTTCTCTGTTTAAGTTAAAGGACATTATGTGTGCTTAGTTACTTCAAAACATATACAGTAGACCCCGAGTAACTTAAGGCTCATATATCGTAAAAATCGTGTAACGTAAGCTTTTTTCGATATCGTGTATCATAAATGGACTCTTGTATCGTAACATATTAGACCTGTCCGCCTGCTCCGCGTCTACCTTGCGCAGGACGCCAGTGAAGCATTGTTTACCATTGAGAGAACATTACCCAGCGTGCTCTTTCAAACATTCACAATACATTTGGTGTCTTTTTTGGTGGTTTAGTGATTGTCACTGTGAAATAAGTCACCATGGGTCCAAAGAAGCTTCCTAGTGGCACCCCAGTGGTAAAGAGAGTGAGGAACACCATCGAACTGAAGAAAGAGATTATAGAAAAATATGAGAGTGGTGTACGTCTGAGTGAGCTTGCCAGGATGTACAAGAAAAACCCATCTACTATCAGCTCTATCCTGGCAAAGAGAAATGAGATCAAGGAAGCTAATGTTGCAAAAGGGGTTGATATGTTAATGAAAAATAGATCGAAAACAGTGGATGAGGTTGAGAAGTTGTTGATGGTGTGGATCAATGAAAAACAGATAGCAGGTGATAGTATTTCCACGGTGATAACTGTGGACAGTTATTTCACCAGGCAGGGGTCTAGTGACTCTCAAGCTGGTCCTAGTGGCATTAAAAGACCAAGAAGGGAAGTAACCCCAGCGAGGGACTTGTTACCTGAAGTCCTTTTGGAGGGGGATTCCCCTTCCAACCACTAATACCCTGCCCCTGTCATCCTCCCTATCTTCCAGATGCCTGCAACTCTTCAATAAAGGTAAGTAAACGTATATATATATATATATATATATACAGTGGACCCTCGGTTAACGAATACCCCGGAAATCGTGCAATTATGTAAGTATAATTTTGTAAGTTCTTGTGGAAGTGTATTTTTGGGGGTCTGAAATAGACTAACCTACGTGAAATTTTTCCTTAAGGGAGTAAATTCGTTCGGTAATGGCACTTGAGCAGACTTCAGGAGTGAAGTTTTTACGAAACTCGGGGGTCCACTGTATATATATACAGTGGACCCCCGGTGTTCGTCCTGCTCAAAACACTCCCTTTTATGTAAGTGTATTTTTTTAAATGCTTTTATAAGTGTAGTTTTGGGGGTCTAAAAGGACTAGTCTACTTTACATTATTTCTTAAGGGAATAAATTCGATTGGTAATGGCACTTGAACAGCATTCTGTTACGAAAAATGGACGAACACCGGGGGTCCACTGTATATATATATATATATATTGTTTTTTATTATTTAGTATGTCAATATTTTTGGGTGGAACGGATTAATTGTATTTACATTATTTCTTATGGGAAATAAGGTTTTGAATTACGTATTTTTCATGTTAAGTAATAGCTCCTGGAACGGATTAATTACGTTAGTCGAGGGACCACTGTACTGGTTTACAAAATGGAAATGTACAAAATGGAAATGTACAAAGGAATTGTGCAGATATACACAACAAAACATAATTATTAACTCAGAGGTTGAAATATAACACAAGTACATGGCAAATAGAAGTTTTCAGTGTCATGAGATGGTGCAAGGTATCATCATTACCTTCATTTTTTGGAAAGGCACACAAGTGTTGAAGTTTCAAGACAGTGCATGTAAGCATTTAAGATATAGTCTGGAAAACAGCTCTGCACAAAAAATACATACTATAGTAAACCCTTGATGTAACAGACCCCGATATAACAAATCTAAAATTATGGGCAAAATCCACTGGGTAAATTGTACATGTAACTTCTTTATTTTCAATGTTTATTTCAGGATATCTGTAAATTACAGTAGTGTGCAAATTAATTGGGATAGAAGTAAATTTTTCTCCATGGGGAAGTGGAACAGAATTCTTTCTCTGTAAGCCATGCATGTCATGAGGCGACTAAAATGCCGAGAGCAAGGGGCTAGTAACCCCTTCTCCTGTATACATTACTAAAGTTAAAAAGAGAAACTTTTGTTTTTCTTTTTGGGCCACCCTGCTTCGGTGGGACATGGCCGGTTTGTTGAAAGAAGAAGAAGTAAATTTTGTGATTATCTCATAATATGTCTTAGTCTCTGGCTAAATTTATGTACAGTGGACCCACGGTGTTCGTAGTCATCGGAGTTTGTAATATTCGGTGTTCGTAACATTTTTTTGTAAAAATATTGGTTCGGTGATCGTAATTCCGCTTGGTGATCGTAATTCGTCCCAGATGCATACGCCCGGCACGAGCGGCCCGACGCACCATTCACAGTCAGTAGGCCATTGTTTACCAGCGAGTGACGGTCACCCCACGCGTTCATACGATACATTTTTTCATTATTCCATTGTTTTTAGTGCTTGCAACTGCTAAATATGCCACCATGGGCCCAAAGGAAGCTCCTAGTGCCAGCCCTTTGGTAAAGGGCTGAAAGGGGAGAATGTGTCTTCTTAACCCTTTCAGGGTCCAAGGCCATTTTTGGAAGGGGTGCACCAGTGTCCAAGAATTAAAAAAAAAAAAATCCTTATTTTTTCTTACGAAATGGTAGAGAATCTTTTTCTGAAGGTATTAAAGCAAAAAGTACGAAATTTGATTGAAAATTGACGAAATTATGCTCTCGCAAATTTTGATGTGTCAGCGATATTTACACATCAGCGATTTTGCCGACTTTGACTCCCATTTTAGGCCAATTACATTATTCCAGTTGACCAAATTCTTAGCTATTTCACTAGTATTACTTCTATTCTATCGATTGAGCACAAGAAATCGCCCAGTCAACTGTTTCAACTCCAAAATAAAGTGATTGGAAATTGGCAATTTAGCCAATTTAACTCAAAGTTCAAAATATTCCAATTTCAAAATAGGGTGCAGAATAAACAATGCAGGCATTCCTGGCACTAAACTAACATTTCCTCTGTTCATTAGTTACGTTTTCAGTCTTTACAAATGAATTCCATTTTGATTTTTTATTCACATAATGAATTTTTATTCAAACCAAAAAATGGAAGATTTACTGTTACGCAATATTATAATAATTGTACAAATAATATCACCACATTTGTGAACGTATATTAGACCCACCAACTGGCGCGTATTAGACGTGTAAGGTCATTTGTTTACTCTTGAACATCGGCAAAAATTTAACATTTCCGCTACTTTGAGCTCAGTTTCAAGCCATTTCCAGTACTAAAACCAATCAAAATCATCTCTATATCTGTAATATATCTTCCTTTCTATCAAATGAGACTAAGAAATCGCAGTTTTTTTTTCTCTCATTATGCAGTGTGTGCTACAGGATTTGTTTTATGTGGTGCACACTTACCACATAGATGTATTCTCTCATATGTAGGCCCAAATTTACCGCTCAAAGCTTATCTGAGTGAGCTGAGCTCATGACGAAGAACTACGGTTTGGACCCAGAACTCAAAGCCGTAGAACTATGGCACGGACCCTGAAAGGGTTAAGTGATTCAGAGAGTCTACGATATGTTATGATACTAAAGCAGCAGGAGTTGATAAAGGCTATAGTGCCAGCCAGCGATAAAGTGTAGCATTAACAGTGTAGCAAGTAAGTTAAGCCATTAATCGATAGAAAAATGACACGAAACTTAACTCGTCCATTGTTGTTTGAGGTATATAGGGGCACTGAGACCAATGCCACCCTCTGCCACCATCTCCTCCAAAGTAAGTACAAATATTTCTTATTTATAAATTAAAGTGTAACTATTTCTTATTTATAAATTAAAGTGTAAATAATTCTTATTTATAAATTACATACATTGTTTCAGTGTGAATAGTGGTGGTGGCTTCTGCTGCTGCCCACCACCACCACTATATGTACGGCTTATGGTCAGTGGCCCTTATACACCCAACACAACACATTCGTAATAACATATTTTATTCATTCTAGAGTATATGTTATGTTTCTATGTTATTAATATTGTTTATGTCATATTAGATGAATTGTGACAGATAAATAAGCCGTGTCATTTTGAAGGACTATCTTGTCCTGTCCCCAAACATACACCCCTGTAGCCGGTACAATTCCAAACATACGCCAGAAACAGAACTGTCTGGAACACATTTTTGAGCGACAGGGGTGGCATTAAAAAACAAAGAAGGGAAGTAACCCCAGAAAAGGACTTGGTACCTGAAGTCTTTATGACAGGGGATTCCCCTTCCAAACAATAGCAACACTTCCATCCTCTCCCCTCCTCCCGTCTTACGCACATCAACAACTCTTCAATAAAGGTAAGTGTCATGGTTTTATTGTTTTATTCTTCATGTCTCATTGTTTTCTGTGTAATTAAATGTGTATTTAATGACTGACTGACTGACTGAATACTCTCAGGTAAGACCCATAAAGGGTGATAGGAGATTTTGATAGATGAAGAATAGTGGGTGAGAGGAGTTTTTATTAGGTGAAGGGAAAGAGCCAGGGCTAAACCCAGCTGCGTAGCGTTGGTTGGCCTAATAGATGAGGTAGTTTGAGGAGTGGTGGTGATCTGCATGTTGAAGTTGCTCAGTGGGTCTACTGGACTTGGTTCGGGAGGCACGGGCATTTTGTGGGCGGTAGCCATAACGTCATCACTGGTTTGCTATTTGTACTGCTTCTCTTAACCCTTTACCGGGCAGGACCGTGTACAGACGGTCCTAAACACGTGTTTTTTGCGCGTGTCATCCTACTCCCCCAGCGCATCTAGGTTCCCATTCTCTATATCTGACCAATCACAAGCCTTCTGTGAGTCGCTCCAGCTAAGTGAGACCGGCATCTGCTCGCTTCCCATTGGTTGAGAGACCAAAATGTAAACACTTCTCGCTTGGCGTCACCCAGAGCCGAATTTTTGCTCTTGTTCCACTCATATACACTGTGATTATACTCTCTGCAATGTCGGTAAGTACTAATTGTTGTGTCCAGTGTGTAAATGAATAGTTTAGGCATATTTTGAGATATATATCAGGAGTTAGATATGCATAATATGAGTGTACCATGCAATTGAAAAAAGTGCAACAAAAGAGGACCGTGTACAGACGGTCCCGCCCGTCAGGGCCACATTTTAAATTTCAGTAAATAAATATTTATATAAAAATTTCTAGTACATATATGAATTCTGTAGTGGTCTGGGTGTGTACAGAACATTCTTATTGTCATTCCAGATCAATGAGAAATTGTTCTATTGTGAACCCTTCCAACAGAAGTTCAAATATCTCTGCATTTTGGTGGAAAGTGACTCAGATCCAGAACCAGATGACCTGTTGCCATCTCCAGTGCAGTACCAACGTGCAGAAAGGCCTGATGACAGTGTGAGGTTTGACCAAAATGATAGGTTTGATAAAATGCTAGGTCACTGGCCAGTTCAAGGCAGAATATTTACATGCAATTATTGCAGCAAAACGAAAAATCATGTCACATCCTCATTTTTGTGTGCCATATGCAAGGTAAATCTATGCATCAAGAAGGAAAGAAATTGCTTCATAGCCTTTCATTGTAGCAATTAGTGATCAAGAATGATTGTTTTTCTCAGGAAATTCAGGATTATGGGACTTGAAAGTTTTATCCCTTTGCAATGTGTCCATGTTGCTCTTTGGTTCACTTTTATATTTTTATACCTACAAAATGTTTGGAAACAAGTTCCATTTGTGTTTTTGATATTGTCTATTAGTATAATAAAATAGAAAAATACTTATTTGGTGTTTTATTAACAATTGCAAATTTGCAACATTCAGAATTTGACACCCTTTAACGGTCAGGACCGTCTGTAGACGGTCCTTGAATATTGGCAATTGCGTGAAAAGTTTTTTTAGAATTTCAATTATATGGGCTCATTATCCTTACATTGAGTTACTCTATCCACTCATATGAAATACATTTCGAAATTATCATTTTCCAGGGAGTGCCCGGTAAAGGGTTAAATGATTGAGGGGGATACGTGGAATGTTGCTGAGTAAAAAGGACGTCTTTTAAGGTCCACCCCTGCAGAGGGCAGGGTAGAAGTTAGGAGATAGAAAGTATAGTACAGTGGTACCTCGAGTTACGATATTTTTTCGTTCAAGAATGCTGTTCAAGTGCCATTACCAGACGAATTTATCCCCATAAGGAATAATGTAAAATAGACTAGTCCTTTTACACCCCCAAAAATATACTTACAAAAGCATTTAAAAAAATAAACTTACATAAAAGGGCGATTTTGGGGACCATCGTAACTCGAGGTACCACTGTACAGTGGTCCCTCGGTTTTCGCCGAAAATTTGTTCCAGAATGCTGCTCAAATGCCATTACCGAACGAATTTACTTCCTTAAGAAATAATGTCACGTAGGTTAGTCTATTTCAGACCCCCAAAAATACACTTGCAACAGCACTTACGAAAATACACTTACATAAATGTTCGAGTTTGGAGATGCACGAAAACCGAGGGACAACTGTATTAGGTGTAGAGAGGAGGAGGAGCAGGATTATTGATAGATTGAAAAAGGTTAAGATTATTGTCTGGCTTTCTGATGACATCGTCTAGAAAGGTTGTCCAAGTGTCTTGGTAGGTTTCAATTCAGTCTATTTGTCTGTCACTGAGTTCTTTCCAGAACACGTTCAAAGCCGTAGTGCCGGTCCTGTTGTGGAGGGACTCGCTGGTGGCGAAGTCATCCCACTTCGTTCCCAGCACCCACCGCAATGCACGGTTCTGTATTCGTTGCAGTTTCAAGATGTTTGTTTTGGCAGCAAGAGAGAGGGCAAGAGGTGTGTATGTGATGAGTGGTCTTATGAGAGCCTTGTACAGGTGGAGTTTGGTGTTTGGGTGTGAGTCTCTGAGTTTGAACAGTCTACCGAGGGCATTACTGGCCATAACTCTTTTAGTGTTTATGTGGGTGTTTATTCTCAGTCTGGAGTCCAAGATAACTCCAAGGACTGTAGTGTTGCGTGTACGTGGCATGGGTGTTCGTGTAGTGGTAGTTCTGAGGTAGACAGGCATTGGTCGGCCGTTTCCTCTTTGAAAGAAATATGTAATCTTAGATTTGTTGGCATTGGTTTTAATACGCCAGAGGATCTCCCATGCACTAATCCTGTCTACCTCACGTTGTGTTCTGAGTGATAGATATCTGCATTGTTCATGTGCTATGAGCTGTGTAATGTCATCTGCATAAGCCAGTGTGAGTGTGGTGCAGTGTGCTGAGTTAGGAATGTCGTTTGTGTAAAGGATGTATAAGGTAGGAGAGAGCACGGATCCCTGGGGGACTCCAGCTTGAAGGGTAAAAGAGTCAGAGAGACAGTTTTGGAACTTAATTCGCATTGTACGGCCATCAAGGAAGTTGCATAGTAATTTTTTGACATTCTGGGGAAGGTCAAAAAGGTTACATAGCTTGTACTTGAGCCCTGAGTGCCAGACAGTGTCAAAAGCTTTTTCCACGTCTTTAGCAACCAGGGCTGTTGTACGTCCTTGTGCCTTATTAATTTGAATATAGTTTAAAATGATATTTAGGGCTGCTTGTGTAGATCGGTGTTGGCGGAAGCCGAATTGGCGGTCTGTCAGGTGGTGGTTTGTCTCAAGGTGAGTCCTTAGTCTTTTATTAATGAGTCTTTCAAACGTCTTACCTAGGGTTTCAAGGAGGCTAATCGGTCTGTAGTTCTTTGGGTCAGTTGAGTCCTTGTTTGGTTTGGGAATGAGAGTGGCAATAGCAGATTTGAAAAGGGGAGGAAAATAGCCAGATGCAAGGCATGCATTGTAGAGGTTAGTAAGAGCAGAGATAACAGAGTCAGGGAGGTGACGGAGAATGTGATGAGAGAGGCCAGAGGCTCCTGGTGCTTTTGGAGGAAGCTTCGAGATTAGTGCTTTGACATTTGGTTGGGAGAAAGGTGTGTTTAGACTATGGGTGGAGGTGAGAGAGGAAAGCTGAATGATTGGGTCAGGGTTGGTGATGTGTCTATGTGTGGAGACCCAGTGTTCTACAGCTTGTGAATTTTGTATTGCAGCTGGGTCAGGAGGGTGGGGGTGAAAAATGTTTTCCCATATGTGTTTGAAGGTATGTGCTGCTTGGGTGGGGTCTGTAATGTTTATGTTGTTATGTGTTGGAAGTGTGTTGTTTTTGGGACTCCTGTAACCTTCCGGATGAAAGTCCAGAATTGCTTAGGGTCCCGAATGCGGTGTGTTTCCGCAGCCTGGATGAGGGATTGCCAATGTTTGGCATGGTCATCATCCAAGCTGCGGATAATGTTGTTTCTTAGGAAGGTGAGGTCTCTACTGACCTATGGATATCTGTGGTGGTTGGTGGCAAAGCGGTGTCGGTAGTATAGGAGAAGGCGTTTTGTCCTTGTAGAAGGACGAAAGGAGTATCTGGTGGAGTTATAGAATTTTGTATAAGATTTATTTGAGTGTCAATGTCTGATGTAGGTTTGTTGTCAAAGTTGTGTGTTAGGTTAGCGTTGTTTAGGTGTTGTTTGAAGGAGTCCCAGTTTGCCCTAGAGAAGGAAGGTATATGTCTGGAAGGGATGAGAATAGGGTTAGAAGAGATGTGAAGAGTGATAGGTATGTGGTCTGAGCCAGAGAGTATTTAATGTACAAAAATATTTTATTTTAATACTTTTGGGTGTCTGGAACGGATTAATTGAATTTCCATTATTTCTTATGGGGGAAATAGATTCGGAAATCGTAATATTCGGTTTTAGTCACTCTCTCTGGAATGGATTAATTACGAAAACTGGGGGTCCACTGTAGTTGGGGTTCTTTTCTTTTCAGAAGAGTTTGCTACCAATCTCTGGCAACCATCCAGTGGTGATGTTACTCTGCGACTTTCATCAGTGCTACAACAGCTGTTCTGTAAGGCTATTCCTGCAAGTGTTCTCCATAAGTGAATATGGTTTTGCCAAATTCTTTCCTTCAATTCATGATTACTTCTGAAACTCATGATGGAGGTTACACCTATGAAGTGTGCAAGTATTGTAGCTCTTAGAAAACATGCTGATTTGGGTATCGGACAGATTGCTGAAAATTTGAACCTAGCAAAGTCAACTGTTCGTCAAATTCTGAAAACAGCTGATGACACTGGTGATTGTGGAGCGATGTGTCAATGAAAATATGGAAGAAAACTCAAGACAACACCTCACGATGACAAGGTTATCATAAGAAATAGAATGAAGGATCACAAGAAAACCAGCAAAGACCTACAGAGAGATTTGGCTTCAGCTGGTGTAAATGTTGATTCTTGAACCGCTTGATGAAGGCTCCTTGAAGTTGGCGGAACTGCCAGAAAGCTGGTAAAGAAACAATTATTGACTGCTGCTATAAGAAAAAATGGCTATGGTGGGCACTCAATCATAAGGGATGGATGACAGATGAATGGAGAAAAGCTATATTTTCAGATGAAGTACATTTTGAGTAACATGGGTACAGATCACTGGTAGCGAGACGGAACAAAAGGCGAACCTCTTCAGAATGGGCACGTGCAATAAGCGCCTAAACACCCACCTAAGATGTTTTTATTGCTAAAGGTCCTGGACAGCTTGTTACTGTTGAAGGAACAATGAACAGTGACAAATACAAAGTAATCCTGGCAACTCATTTACTTCCCATTGTGGATAGAGACTTTCTTGATGGAGAAGACATTTTCCAGCAGGGTCTTGCTCCATGCCACACATTCAGAAAAATGCTGACATTCTTCAAAGAGAGTGGGCTAATCATTCTAAATTGGCATGGAAACTCTCCTGACCTGAACCCAACTGAGAATGTATGGGCAATAACCAAACACAGGATGACAAAACATGACTGTTCAAATGTGGAGAAGCCAATTGCTCCTGGTATTAAGACCTGGAACCACGATGAAAACCTTGCCAAAATGCATTTAACATTGGTAAATTCTATGCCAAAGCATGTAGCAATGTTTATAAAAGCAATGGGTAGTCATATTTATTATTAAATCAATTATCTGTAGTATCATTGCCGTGTATTTTTCAAATAAACATTAATTTTCCAAATAAATGTCTTATTTTATCACTGTCCCAATCAGTATGCACACTACTGTATGTGTACAGTACTATATTAGGTATAGTGTAGTACTTCAGTGCATTTTATTGCTATTTTTTAACATTATTATGATTTAAGAGACACTCAGCCCATCCCCACTATTAGTCTATTATATTGAGGGTTTACTGTACTTATATGTTCCTGGGAAAAGAATGTTTAATAAGCTGACTGCCAGCACAGGTGTCTCTTATGAACTGGCAATACTCTACAGTATATATGACTCACAAAATCGTAATAACACAGTTGCAAACAAATCATGGAATTGGTGGGGGCGAGGTTTGAACAAAAAAAAAAAAAATAGAAAATTTTCAAGTTTTATTCAGAAAGGTATCATCTGAAGGCCATAAAAAAATTATCAGACATTAAGGGTTTTAAAAACCAAGAATTTGGCAATGGGAAAATTATCATGGAAAAGGCAAAGCAACTTCACAGAAAAAACATGAAACCCAACACTAGATATACTCATAGTTATGTGGACAGATTTAATTAAGAAACTATATGACATCTGTCATATTAAGCCATCTGGAAAAGACCATCCATAAAAAAAATGTTGCTGGAAGTATTTATTTGCAGGAATATATTTTTTAAAAGATGAACATATTTGTCTTTAGAAGAAAGGAAGGTAGGTATGAAGGAAAGGAAGGAGGTTGTGGGGAAGAAGACATGGGTTCCCTTTTTGTGTTGACAGGTTGACAGGCAGTGTGGGGGTGGTGAGTAATGGTATAATATGTCATTTTGACAGCTGCCTTACCCTGACTCAGCAAATTTAGATGTCCACACACACACACACACGGCATGGTGGCTAGCGCTCTTGCTTCACGCACGGAGGGCCCGGGTTCAATTCCCGCCGGGGCCGAAACATTTCGAAGTGTTTCGTTACACACATACATACAACAGGCCTAGTGTCTAATCAACATGTGCCTAGGACAAAATGGTAACTAACATAGCTTGGAGCTTTGAAGTGCTAACTGCAGTTGATGGAAAGTGTCCAGTCATTATATATGTGTATATATATTATAGAACAATAGTAATAAACAATTTTTTTTATTGTTGGTTGGTGTAAACAAGTTTTGTAAACAATATAATGATACTAATATTTGTGCAATTATTGTGTTGCATACAACGAGTGTATATATACAGTGGTACCTCGAGTTACAATGGTCCCCAAAATCGCCCTTTTATGTAAGTTTATTTTTTTAAATGCTTTTGTAGGTATATTTTTGGGGGTGTAAAAGGACTAGTCTATTTTACATTATTCCTTATGGGGATAAATTCGTTTGGTAATGGCACTTGAACAGCATTCTCGAACGAAAAAATATCGTAACTCGAGGTACCACTGTATATACACTGCACCTTACTTTGGTCTCAGAGGCCACATAAGTTACGTAAAAAAATAAAATAGTGAAAACAAGAAGAAACCTACGAAAGGAAGTAAACCAAAGTTTACCGGGTGAGCGGCATTCGCCGCTGTTGCCATACGCAGCTCATTTTTTGCCAACTTTACTGCTCTATATCTCGGTAAGTACTGATAAAAAAAAAAATTTGGGGGGATTTAAACAATCAGAAAAATAATCTTAACATTTTGATAAGAAAAAATATTTTTTTTTCCGAATATTTTGCGACATGAAATGAGTTTCAGAAAGGGGTCTTCGACAGTCAAAGGGTTAAATTACCCTAGTTCAAAGCCACGAAAAATCTTTAGGTAGTTTGAAAAATTTTCATGATGATGATTACTATTGGTCTATGGAAATGGTGTCGACATACACAAATGCATGCTACTTGTGATCAGCATAACTAAAAACCCAAGAGCTATTAAGCATTTAAAAGTCATGCACATTCTTTAAAAGGCAACCCAGAATGCTTGGATTACTGGATTACACATGAATTTTGTAATAAATGGTTATACAGCACTGCAACAATGCCTGGCTATCTGAGGAGGAATTGGTTTAACAATGTGGGAATATGTCTCACCAAATTCATTCTAATTTAGCTAAACATCCCTAACAGAGTTAAAGTAAAGTAAAGTAAATTTTATTTCTTTGCAAGTAGTATACATAGATATTGGTAGTTACAATCATAAAACTGAAATGCAAGGAGAGCCACTGGCATGCCATGGCATTAGGGGCAACTTAATCTAATGACTTATAGACTATGTACATAATACTAGAGAAATTGATTGAGTTTATTCTAGTTATATATTTAATTTCAAATTACAATATGATGATATTATACTGTTAAAATGACAATATGATGATATTAAATTATAATAAGTGTTTAGGAGGATGGTAATACAAAATTGAAATTATCTTAAGGAAAATAACATTGAGCATTTTTGAAAGTAGTTTACAGTATGAGTACAGTGGTACCTCGACTTACGATGGTCCCCAAACACACCCTTTTATGTAAGTTTATTTTTTTAAATGCTTTTGTAAGTGTACTTTTAGGGGTCTAAACAGACTAGTCTATTTTACATTATTTCTTAAGGAGATAAATTCGTTTGGTAATGGCACTTGAACAGCATTCTGGAATGAAAAAATATCGTAAGTCGAGGTACCACTGTATTTAGTTTAGGGTGAGTAGGTGATTTTTGAGAAGAGTCTTAAATTGATTTTCAGACAAGGTTAACTTAATATTTACTGGTAATGAATTCCAGATTCTGGGGCCTTTTATGTGTATAGAATTTTTACATTGGTTGGTATGGACTTGGGGTATGTCAAAGAGTGATCTGTGTTTTGTGTTGTGGTCGTGGGACATATTAAAGTTGTTGAGGAGAATTTTGAGCAGAGGGTTGATATTAGCATGTAGAGTTTTATGTATGTAGAATGTGGGGCAGAAGTTTGTGGCTATAGGAGGGTGGGTGCAGGAGGAAAGAGTGAGTGGTGGAATGAAGAAGTAAAGGGTGTGATAAAAGAGAAAAAGGTAGCTTATGAGAGGTTTTTACAAAATAGAAGTGTTAATAGAAGAGCAGAGTATATGGAGAGTAAAAGAAAGGTGAAGAGAATGGTGAGAGAGTGAAAAAGATGAGCAGATGAAAGAATAGGAGAGGCTCTGTCAAGAAATTTTGCTGAAAACAAGAAAAAAATTTGGAGTGAGATAAACAAGGTAAGAAAGCCTAGGGAACGAATGGATTTGTCAGTTAAAAACAGAGTAGGGGAGTTAGTAGATGTGGAGCTGGAGGTATTGGGTAGATGGCGGCAATATTTTGAGGAACTTTTAAATGTCGATGAAAAAAGGGAGGCGGTAATTTCATGTACTGGCCAGGGAGGTACAACATCGTTTAGGAGTGAAGAAGAGCAGGATGCGAGTGTGGGGGAGGTGCATGAGGCATTACTTAGAATGAAAGGGGGTAAAGCAGCTGGAACTGACGGGATCATGACAGAAATGTTAAAAGCAGGGGGGATATAGTGTTGGAGTGGTTGGTATTTTTGTTTAATAAATGTATGAAATTTAGGTAGTAGGTTGGTAAACAGCAACCGCCCAGGGAGGTACTACTGTCCTGCCAAGTGAGTGTAAAACGAAAGCCTGTAATTGTTTTACATGATGGTAGGATTGCTGGTGTCTTTTTTCTGTCTCATAAACATGCAAGATTTCAGGTACATCTTGCTACTTCTACTTACACTTAGGTCACACTACACATTCATGTACAAGCATATATATACACACCCCTCTGGGTTTTCTTCTATTTTCTTACTAGTTCTTGTTCTTATTTCCTCTTATCTCCATGGGGAAGTGGAACAGAATTCTTCCTCCGTTAGCCATGCGTGTCGTAAGAGGCGACTAAAATGCTGGGAGCAAGGGGCTAGTAACCCCTTCTCCTGTATATATTACTAAATGTAAAATGGGAAACTTTCGTTTTTCATTTTGGGCCACCCCACTTCGGTGGGAGACGGCCGACGTGTTGAAAGAAAGAATGAAAGAAATGTATGGAAGACAGGAAGGTACCTAGGGATTGGCAGAGAGCATGTATAGTTCCTTTATATAAAGGGAAGGGGGATAAAAGAGATTGTAAGAATTATAGGGGAATAAGTTTACTGAGTATACCAGGAAAATTGTGGTAGGGGACCTAAATGCTAAAGTGGGAGAAACATGCAGAGAGGGTGTAGTAGGTAAGTTTGGGGTGCCAGGTGTAAATGATAATGGGAGCCCTTTGATTGAACTTTGTATAGAAAGGGGTTTAGTTATAGGTAATACATATTTTAAGAAAAAGAGGATAAATAAGTATACAAGATATGATGTAGGGCGTAATGACAGTAGTTTGTTGGACTATGTATTGATAGATAAAAGATTGTTGAGTAGACTTCAGGATGTACATGTTTATAGAGGGGCTACAGATATATCAGATCACTTTTTAGTTATAGCTACAGTGGGAGTAAAAGGTAGATGGGATACAAGGAAAATAGAATCAGTAAGTAAAAGAGAGGTGAAGGTTTATAAACTAAAAGAGGAGGCAGTTAGGGTAAGATATAAACAACTATTGGAGGATAGATGGGCTAGTGAGAGTGTAGGCAATGGGGTCGAAAATGTATGGGGTAGATTTAAAAATGTAGTGTTAGAGTGTTCAGCAGAAGTTTGTGGTTACAGGCGAGTGGGTGCGGGAGGGAAGAGGAGCGATTGGTGGAATGATGATGTAAAGAGAGTAGTAAGGGAAAAAGTTAGCATATGAGAGGTTTTTACAAAGTAGAAGTGATGCAAGGAGGGAAGAGTATATGGAGAGAAAAGAGAGGTTAAAAGAGTGGTGAAGCAATGTAAAAGAGAGCAGATGAGAGAGTGGGTGAGATGTTATCAGCAAATTTTGTTGAAAATAAGAAAAGTTTTGGAATGAGATTAATAAGTTGAGGAAGCCTAGAGAACAAATGGATTTGACAGTTAAAAATAGGAGAGGAGAGTTATTAAATGGAGAGTTAGAGGTATCGGGAAGATGGAGAGAATATTTTGAGGATTTGTTAAATGTTGATGAAGACAGGGAAGCTGTGATTTCGTGTGTAGGGCAAAGGGGGAATAACATCTTGTAGGAGTGTGGAAGAGCCAGTTGTGGGTGTAGGGAAGTTCGTGAGGCAGTGGGTAGAATGAAAGGGGTAAGGCAGCTGGGATTGATGGGATAAAGATAGAAATGTTAAAAGCAGGTGGGGATATAATTTTGGAGTGGTTGGTGCTATTATTTAATAAATGTATGGAAGAGGGTAAGGTACCTAGGATTGGCAGAGAGCGTGTATTGTTCCTTTGTATAAAGGCAAAGGGGACAAAAGAGAGTGCAAAAATTATAGGGGAATAAGTCTGTTGAGTGTACCTGGTAAAGTGTATGGTAGAGTTATTATTGAAAGAATTAAGAGTAAAACAGAAAGCAGGATAGCAGATGAACAAGGGGGCTTTAGGAAAGGTAGGGGTGTGTAGACCAAGTGTTTACAGTGAAACATATAGGTGAACAGTATTTGGATAAGGGTAAAGATGTTTTGTGGCATTTATGGATTTGGAAAAGGCGTATGATAGGGTAGATAGGGGGCAATGTGGCAGATGTTGCAGGTGTATGGAATAGGAGGAAGGTTACTGAAAGCAGTGAAGAGTTTTTATGAGGATAGTGAGGCTCAGGTTAGAGTGTGTAGGAGGGAAGGGGACTATTTCCCAGTAAAAGTGGGCCTTAGACAAGGATGTGTGATGTCACCGTGGTTGTTCAATATATTTATAGATGGGGTTGTAAGAGAAGTGAATGCGAGGGTCTTGGCAAGAGGTGTTGGGCTAAAAGATAAAGAAGCAAATACAAAGTGGGAGTTGTCACAGTTGCTTTTTGCTGATGACACTGTGCTTTTGGGAGATTCTGAAGAGAAGCTGCAGAGGTTGGTGGATGAATTTGGTAGGGTGTGTAAAAGAAGAAAATTGAAAGTGAATATAGGAAAGAGTAAGGTGATGAGGATAACAAAAAGAATAGGTGACGAAAGATTGGATATCAGATTGGAGGGAGAGAGTATGGAGGAGGTGAATGTATTCAGATATTTGGGAGTGGACATGTCGGCGGATGGGTCTATGAAGGATGAGGTGAATCATAGAATTGATGAGGGGAAAAGGGTGAGTGGAGCACTTCGGAGTCTGTGGAGACAAAGAACCTTGTCCATGGAAGTAAAGAGGGAATGTATGAGAGTATAGTTATACCAACGCTCTTATATGGGTGTGAAGCATGGGTGATGAATGTTGCAACGAGGAGAAGGCTGGAGGCAGTGGAGATGTCATGTCTGAGGTCAATGTGTGGTGTGAATATAATGCAGAGAATTCGGAGTTTGGAAATTAGGAGGAGGTGCGGGATTACCAAAACGATTGTCCAGAGAGCTGAGGAGGGGTTGTTGAGGTGGTTTGGACATGTAGAGAGAATGGAACGAGACAGAGTGACTTCGAGAGTGTATAAATCTGTAGTGGAGGGAAGGCGGGGTAGGGGTCGGCCTAGGAAAGGTTGGAGGGAGGGGTAAAGGAAGTTTTGTGTGCGAGGGCTTGGATTTCCAGCAAGCATGTGTGAGCGTATTTGATAGGAGTGAATGGAGGCATATGGTTTTTAATACTTGACGTGCTGTTGGAGTGTGAGCAAAGTAACATTTATGAAGGGATTCAGGGAAACCGGCAGGCCGGACTTGAGTTCTGGAGATGGGAAGTACAGTGCCGGCACTCTGAAGGAGGGGTGTAAATGTTGCAGTTTTATAACTGTAGTGTAAAGCACCCTTCTGGCAAGACAGTGATGGAGTGAATGATGATGAAAGTTTTTCTTTTTCGGGCCACCCTGCCTTGGTGGGAATCGGCCGATGTGTTAATAAAAAAAAAAAATAAAAAAACCAGGAAAATTGTATGGCAGGGTTATTATTGAAAAAATTAGAGGTAAGACAGAGAGTAGGATTGCAGATGAGCAAGGAGGCTTTAGAGTGGGTAGGGGATGTGTAGATCAAGTGTTTACAGTTAAGCATATATGTGAACAGTATTTAGATAAAGGTAGAGAAGTTTTCATTGCATTTATGGATTTAGAAAAGGCATATGATAGAGTGGATTGGAGAGCAATGTGGCAAATGTTGCAAGTGTATGGAATAGGTAGTAAGTTACTGAAGGCTGTAAAGAGTTTTTATGAGGACAGTGAGGCTCAGGTTAGGGTGTGTAGGAGAGAGGGAGATTACTTCCCGGTAAAAGTAGGTCTTAGACAGGGATGTGTAATGTCACCATGGTTCTTTAATATATTTATAGATGGGGTTGTAAAAGAAGTAAATGCTAGGGTGTTGGGGAGAGGGGTGGGATTAAATTATGGGGAATTAAATGCAAAATGGGAGTTGACACAGTTACTTTTTGCTGATGATACTGTGCTTATGGGAGATTCTAAAGAAAAGTTGCAAAGGTTAGTGGACGAGTTTGGGAGGGTGTGTAAAGGTAGAAAGTTGAAAATGAACATAGATAAGAGTAAGGTGATGAGGGTATCAAACGATTTAAATAAAGAAAAATTGGATATCACATTGGAGAGAGGGATTATGGAAGAAGTAAATGTTTTCAGATATTTGGGAGTTGACGTGTCAGCGGATGGGTTTATGAAGGATGAGGTTAACCATAGAATTGATGAAGGAAAAAAGGTGAGTGGTGTGTTGAGGTATCTATGGAGACAAAAAACGTTATCCATGGAGGCAAAGAAGGGAATGTATGAAAGTATAGTGGTACTAACACTCTTATATGGGTGTGAAGCATGGGTTGGAAATGCTGCAGCGAGGAGAAGGCTGGAGGCAGTGGAGATGTCCTGTCTAAGGGCAATGTGTGGTGTAAATATTATGCAGAAAATTCGGAATGTGGAAATTAGGAGGTGTGGAGTTACTAAAAGTATTTGTCAGAGGGATGAAGAGGGGTTGTTGAGGTGGTTTGGTCATTTAGAGAGAATGGATCAAAGTAGAATGACTTGGAGAGCGTATAAATCTGTAGGGAAAGGAAGGCGGGGTAGGGGTCATCCTGGAAAAGGTTGAAGGGAGGGGGTAAAGGAGGTTTTGTGGGCAAGGGGCTTGGACTTCCCGCAAGCATGTGTGAGCGTGTTAGATAGGAGTGAATGGAGACGAATGGTTTTTGGGACCTGACGAGCTGTTGGAGTGTGAGCAGGGTAACATTTTGTGAAGGGATTCAGGGAAACCAGTTAATTGATTTAGTTGGACTTGAGTCCTGGAAATGGGAAGTACAATGCCTGCACTTTAAAGGAGGGGTCTGGGATAGTGACAGCTGGGAGGGAATATTCTCAGCTGTCGTATCTGAGCGCCTCTGCAAAGACAGTGATTATGTATGAGTGTGGTGAAAGTGTTGAATGATGATGAAAGTATTTTCTTTTTTGGGGATTTTTTCTTTTTGGGTCACCTTGCCTCGGTGGGAGACAGCTGACTTGTTGAAAAAAAAAAAATAGGCACATGAATAGGTATGAATGTTTTCTACGGTGAGTAGTTTTAGAGTTTTGAATATTGGTGGAGTATGCTGTCCATGAATCAAGGGATAATTAACAGCTTGAATTGCAAATGCAGTAACAACCAAATAACTGAGAACTTATTTTGAAGCTCCATGATACCAAATCATGGAATGAGGTCAGCATTATGACACTCATCAATTCACAGAATAAAATATGACATGCTAGTAAGGGTTGTAAGTGCTATTCAAGTGCTATATATTGTGAACGATTCAGTGAAGATGATAGTCTTACTTTTAATAAAACAATGGCTAATACAGAGAACATTTATTATGTCAGTAATGAAAATGCTACATAAAGTGAAGATAGTAGCAAGTATGTATTGAGAATGTACATACTTCATAACATTAGGAAATATTATTTCCAACTTCGTGGAAATTATAACCTTTAGAGAAAAAACAAGTAGTTAAAAATTACAAAGCATTTTTAACAATAAAAAGTTGAATGTAACCATAAACACGAATTCTCTATAATACAGTAAAGGTTCAATAATACGAACCCACATAAAGCAGATGTTGATTAAAATGGACAAAAAAATCTGGCCAGACAAAAGCCCAACATGTACTTTTAACCCTTAAACTGTCCAAACGTAGATCTACGTTTTTGTGGGCAGTGCTCTGACCTTGATTTTCTCCATAAGAAAGCATGTAAAAAAAAAGTAAATATACGTGTGCGTGCGTAGCACTCTGACCTTGATATTCTCAATAAGAAAGTATGTAAAAAAACGTAGATCTACGTTTGGAGTGCTACGCAAGCAAACATGGATCTATGTATGGACAGTTTAAGGGTTAATGGACCAAGTCAGGTGATGCATTTGATAAAATGGACCGACTCCAATTAATCAGAAGTTTGTACGACCTGAAGTTTGTCCTGGAAAAGTCCACTTTCATTGTTCCTGGGCAGACTGCCTGCATCAGTGTATTATTGTCTGCACAAGTGCACTCACAATAATTTCATCTCTGATTTTTCCCTATATTTACTGAGCTTTTATGATTTTATTAAAGTCATGTGTACAGTGTTATTAACAATGGCCTCTAAACCACAAGATGGTGCCAAGAAGCACGTAACCTTAACTGTTTAGGTGTCCTGTAGCTTGGTTGCTAGTACACTCAGCTCACACACTAAGGCCTGAGGTTCAATCTCGGTACGAGTGAAAACATTTGAGTGTGTTTCCTTAAGACACCTGCTGTCCCTGTTCACCCAGCAGTAAATAGGTACTTGGGTGTTAGCTGACTGGTGTGAGTCACATCCTGGGGACAAAATTAACCTAATTTGCCCAAAATGCTCTGCATAACAAGGGTCTTTCTATATAGTATGTCACTGATGTCGGCTAGGTCTGTATACGTTGTACATGTTCTTGTAAAAATAAAGATTATTATTACATATTTTTTTTTTATTAACACATAGGCCGTTTCCCACCAAGGCAGGGTGGCCCGACAAAGAAAAACTTTCATCATCACTCACTCCATCACTGTCTTGCCAGAGGCGTGCTTACACTACAGCTACAAAACTGCAACATTAACACCTCTCCTTCAGAGTGCCGGCACTGTACTTCCCATCTCCAGGAATCAAGTCCGGCCTGCCGGTTTCCCTGAAACCCTTCATAAATGTTACCTTGCTTACACTCCAACAGCACATCAAGTCCTAAAAACCATTTGTCTCCATTCGCTCCTATCTAACACGCTCACGCACACTTGCTGGAAGTCCAAGCCCCTCGCACACAAAACCTCCTTTACCCCCTCCCTCCAACCTTTTCTAGGCCGACCCCTACCCTGCCTTCCCTCAACTACAGATTTATACACTCTCAAAGTCATTCTATATATTATTATTATTATTATTATTATTATTATATTAAGCAGAAACTTGAATTAACCCTTTGGGGGTCGACAGGCCTTCTCAGGAAAGTGTTCCTGGGGTCGAAAAATTTTTGAAAAAAAAAAAAAAAATTTCTTATGAAATGATAGAGAATCTTTTTCCGATCATAACGCCACCAAAATTATGAAATTTGATCGAAAACTAACGGAATTATGCTTTCGCGAAGTTAGCGGTAGCCATGACACTTACGCATCGGCGATTTTGCCCACTTTGAGCCCTATTTTCGACAAATTCCAATGTTTCAGTCTCCTAAAATTATAGCTATTTCGCTAGAACTCCATTTCTTCTATCGATTGAGTACAAGAAACCGCCTATTTACCAATTTCATCTACCCAAAATAGTGGTCAGAAAATGGCAATTTTCCAATTTCACACAAATTTCAAACGATGCCAATTTCAAAATAGGGTCCAGCGTAAACAAGGCAGACATTCCTGGCACTAAAATAACATGTTCTCTGTTCATTAGTCACGTCTCCAGGCCCCTGTTCCATTACTTTTGCTTTTCATTTTGAATTTTTATTCTCACAAAAAATAGAAGATTTACTGTTATGTATACAACTGCATCATTGTAAAAATGGTATAAATAATATCAGAGCACTTGTGCATGAATATAAGACTCGCCAGTTGATGTGCATTGGAGGCATGGTGTGATTTGTTTACTCTTGAACATCGTCAAAAATCGAACATTTTCGCTACTTTGAGCTCAATTTCAAGGTACTTGTCATTGTCATACCAATCAAAATCATCTCTATTTCTGTAATATATCTTCCATTCTATCAAATGAGACCAAGAAAACGAGAATACATCAATAAATACCATACGAAAATCGACTGCAAAGTCGCTGTTTTAATCGAAAAAAACGGTCAGAGTTTTTTTTCTCTTATTATGCAGTGTGTACTGCAGGATTTTTTTTATACTGCGCACACTGACCACACAGACCCATTCTTTCATATGTATGCCTACCAGACGTTTTCTGCTTAAATTGAGGCCGCTAGAATTTGGGCGTACTAGTACGGCACCAACCCCTGCTCGTAAAACGTACTAGTACGGCACCGACCCCCAAAGGGTTAATAAGGAAGCTGGCATTTCAGTGGCCTGGCTGTGCAAGGATTATGGTGGAGCAAAACAGTGGAAGAGGATAGTGATGATGACGAAGAGACTGAGGTCACCAAAACTGTCAGCAGTACGAGATGTGATTGATGTTCTCATTATGTATACTGACCTCTCAGACAAAAGTAAAAGTGCAGGCCTATTATCAGAATTTTCACACTTTTAGAAAAACTGTAATAAGGGAGCAGCATCAGCAAGCCAAACAAATTAAGCTGGACTCATTCTTCAAGCCTGGGCCATGTACATCTCAGCCATCTACATCTGCTGAACCATGTACATCTCTCACACCATCTGCAATGTTACTGCTGGAGCTTTACAGCTCCATTGACTCACAGTAAGTTTTTCTGGGTCCCCACTAGACCATGTGGGAATACTCTATTGCATTGTACATCTGTAAGCTCATCTATCCACCAGAAAAGGTAAATTAAAGGGCTGCAGTAGGTAGACTGCAGGTTGGTAGACTTTTAACTCATTTTCTTTTCAGGTTCATATGCAGGTAATACTGCATTGTACACTAGTTCATTCTTAGTATGTCCAGTAGTCCATCAATACAGCAGACTAAGTATGTCTTATCGGATGTTTGTCCATGTCCAGTAGAGGATTGATTAAACAGACTACATCCACTTAATTGAAACATTAATATAACAGAATTTTCAGTAAATCAGTCAACTCCTCCCCCCTTCCCCCTATTAGCACATTTTATCGAACATTTACTGTACAAAAGAAAAGAAAATCATCAAGCATAAAACAATACAAATGCTATCTTTACAAGTTAAAATAACTCGCATCAATTAAAAATCCCATTAAATCATCAATGTCAAGACTTGCCTAAAATTTCTCTGAAGTATCTAAGTACCCCAGTAATTTTCAAAACCATACTATAAAACTGAGTGAGAAGAAGAAAGAGTCTTCACAATAGTGTATGTTTAGCACCAGATGGTTTGAAAATTTTGAGTGAATTGAAGGGATTCGTAGAGGCTGAAGAATTCCTCCCCCAACAAGTGTTTAATTGCGATGAAACAGGCCTGTTTTGGAAGAAAATGCCCAACAGGACCTTCATTACTCAGGAGGAAAAGGCACTGCCAGGACACAAGCCTATGAAAGACAGGCTAACTCTTATGATGTGTGCCAATGCCAGTGGTGATTTTAAAGTGAAGCCTTTACTGGTGTATCACGCAGAAAATCCCAGAGCCTTCATGAAACACAATGTTAACAGGAATAATTTGTATGTGCATTGGAAGGCTAACACTAATGCATGGGTCACTAAGGACTTTTTCATTGAATGGTTGACTGGAGTGTTTGGCCCTAGTGTGAAGAAATACCTCCTGGAAAAGAAATTGCCCCTCAAGTGCCTCCTTGTACTGGACAATGCTCCTGCTCATCCTCACAACTTGGAAGAGTTGTTGTCTGACAACTTCAATTTCATCAGAGTGAAGTTCTTGCCTCCTAACACCACTCCTCTCATCCAGCCCATGGACCAGCAGGTCATTGCAAACTTCAAGAAACTGTACACCAAAGCAGTGTTTCAGAAGTGCTTTAATGTGACCTCAGACACTGAATTGACCCTAAGAGAGTTCTGGAAAGATCACTTCAATATCGTGCATTGCATAGGCCTTATAGGTAAGGCTTGGGAGGGAGTGACTTCCAGGACTTTGAACTCTGCTTGGAGACCACTGTGGCCGGATTGTGTTGAAAAGAGGGATTTTGAAGGATTTGAGGCTGACCCTGACCACCCTGTGCCTGTTGTGGAAGATATTGTGGCATTGGGGAACAGCCTGGGGTTGGAGGTGAGTGGTGAGGATGTGGAAGAGTTGGTGGAGGAGCACAGGGTAGAGCTAACAACTGAAGAGGTGCCAGAGCTGGAACTGGAACAGCATCAGACCAGAGCTGAGGTTATTGCTTCACAGGAGGAAGAAGAAAGTGTGAAGGAGGTGCCTTCTTCAGTGCTTAAGGAAATTTGTTCCAAGTGGAACGATGTGCAAAGTTTTGTTGAAAAACACCACCCTGAGCAAGCTGAAATGAGCCATCTGTGCAACCACTTCAGTGACAGAGCCATGTTGCACTTTAGGAAAATATTAAAGAGTCGCCAGAAACAGAGGACTGTGGACAGTTATTTCACGAGGCAGGGATCCAGTGACTCTCAAGCTGATCCTAGTGGCATTAAAAGAAAAAGAAGGGAAGTAACCCCAGATAAGGACTTGTTACCTGAAGTCATTTTGGAGGGGATTCCCTTCCAACCACTAACAACCTCCCCCTGTCGTCCTCCCTATCTTCCAGATGCCTGCAACTCTCTTCAATAAAGGTAAGTAAATGTTATTTATTAATCTGTTTTTTATTATTTAGTATTAGTAGTAGTATTTATAGTTTTAATAATGTTGTTTTGTGTATGTAGAACTATAATTAAAATGTATTTTTTGTGAATATTTTTGGGTGGAACGGATTAATTGTATTTACATTATTTCTTATGGGAAATAAGGTTTCGAATTACAAACTTTTCGTGTTAAGAACTAGCTCCTGGAACGGATTAAGTTCGTTAGTCGAGGGACCACTGTAATCTGTTTCAGACACCCAAAAGTATTAACAAAAAATACATTTTTTAGAGATTAAATATAGATTTACATACAGAAAACAATGAGAAATAAATATAAATCACTAATGAAATGGATAAATGAACATTTAAATCACTATTACATACCTTTATTGAAGACTCTTGTTGGGAGAGGGAGTGTGTTTGGAGACAGGACAAAATACTTAAATATGACGGGCTAATATCAACTCTACGGCTTATTTATCTATCACAATTCATCTAATATGACATAATAAACAATATACAGTGGAACCCCGATTTTCGAACACCTCGGCAATCGAACAAATTGCAATTAGAACACTTTTTTCGAACAAATTTTGTCCCGGCAATAGAACACGTCCCACCAATCGAACAAGTGCATACCAGACCTGTCCGCCCAGGCACTTGCGTGCCTCGCCATGCAAGCGCCGTGAGCCAGTCTAGCGTTGTTTACTCTTGAGTGAACACTACCCTGCACGCTCATCCAAACATTTCACAATTAATTAATTGTGTTTGGAGCTTGTTCATTAAGTGCGACTGTGAAATAAGCTACTATGGATCCCAAGAAAGTTCCTAGTGGTACCCCTGTGGTGAAGAAAGTGAGAAACACCATAGACATGAAGAAGGAAATAATTAAAAAATACGAGAGTGGTGTGCGAATATCTGAGCTTGCCAGGATATATGGCAAAAACAGGTCAACTATCGCTTCTATCCTGGCTAAGAAGGAACAAATCAAGGATGCTGATGTTGCAAAAGGTGTTAACATGCTAGCCAAAAAGCGACAGGGGTCCAGTGACTCAAGCTGGTCCTAGTGGGATTAAAAGACAAAGAAGGGAAGTAACCCCAGATAGGGCTTTGATACCTGAAGTCCTTATGGAGGGGGATTTCCCTTCCAAACACTAAGCCCTCCCTCCCTCCCTCCTCCTCCCTATCTTCCATATGCCATCAACAATCTTCAATAAAGGTAAGTAAAAATGTTATCTTATTTGTTTAAATATTTAAATAGTACTGTACATGCATTTATTTAATATACATATCTTTACTATGTATAATTTGTAGAACTATAATTAATCTCATTAAAATGTATTTTTTTTTTAATATTTTTGGGTTTCTGGAACGGATTAATTGTATTTCCATTATTTCTTATGGGAAATATGGATTCGATTTTCGAACATTTCAAATTTAGAACAAGCTCCTGGAACGGATTATGTTCGAAAATCAGGGGTCCATTGTAACATAGAAACATGATAAATACTTTAAATGAATAAAATATGTCATTACGTATGTCACGAGTGGTGGTGTGTTGTTGTAGTTGGGTTTATAAGGGCCACTGACATAAGCCGTATAGTGGTGCTAGTCACACCACTATTCACATTGAAACAATGTATGTAATTTATAAATAAGAAATATTTACACTTTAATTTTTAAGTAAGAAATATTTACACTTTAATTTATAGATAAGAAATATTTACATTTTATAAATAAGAAATATTCACACTTACCTTGGAGGGCAGTGTATGTTGTCAGTGGCCCTATATACCTCCAACAACATTGAGGGAGTTAGTTTCGTGTTGTCCTTTTTCTATCTCTTAACTTACTTGCTACACTGTTAATGCTACACTTTATCACTGCCTGGCGCTATAGCCTTTATCGACTCCTGCTGCTTTAGTATCATACATATTGTAGAATCACTGAAGCACTGAAGAAGGCACATTCTCCCCTCTCTCTTCCTCTTCCACTTTGGTACTTTGCTAAGAGTTCTTTCTTGAATTCTATCGTGTTTCTCACCTTCTTTACCAAAGGGCTGGCACTAGAAGCTTTTTTTGGGCCCATGGTGGCTTATTTAGTAGTTGCAAGCAAAAAAAAAGAATGGAATATTACGAAATGTATCTTATGAACACATGGGGTGATGGTCACTAGCAGAGAAACAATGCCAGACTGCCTCTGAATGGTGTGTGGGGCGCCTTTGTGCGCGCGCGGACGGTGGAGGCCGCTCTCAGACGCGTTCCATACAACCGATGAATCGCGAGGCAAATCACGAACCGCGAGGCTACATTTTGACGAAAAAAGTTGCCGAAAGGCAAAATTCATGAAGCGCGAGGTTCACAAAACTCAAGGGTCCACTGTACACAGAAATGCAACTTAAAAAAATTTACTTGTATTTTTTAATTCAATGGCCATCTCCCACCAAGGCAGGCTGACCCAAAGACAATACCACATTCATCAACATTTCCTCAATCATTATCTTTCCAGAAGTGTGCTGACATCACAATCAGATTACTCCTGACTAAAACATTCCCACCCCTCCTTCAGAGTGCATGCACTATCCTTCCCACATCTAGGACTCTAAGTTTAGCTAATCTGCATCCCTGAATCCCTTCATGAAAGTTACCCTGCTTACACTCCAACAGCATGTCCATTAAAAACCACTTGTCTCCATTCACTCCTATTTAACAAGCTCACTCAAGCCTGCTGGATGCTTAAGGACCTAAAACTCAAAGCCTCTTGCTCCCTCTCCCCCCAATCATTCGTGGAATGATCCCTTTGCCTTCTACCTTCTACCCCTGATTTATACACCCTCTTTATTAACCTGTCTCTATCCTTTCTCTCTACATGCTCCAACCACATCAGCAACTCCCCAATTCTCTTGGTCACCCTACATCACTTTTTAATTTTTACAATCTGAATTCTCTGTCAATTCTCTCTCAAACGTGACATCATGACTGCCTCTAGCCTCCTTTTTGCTGCAGCAATCAAAACCCATGCCCCACATCCATATAAGTGTATCACTGTATTCTGGTACATTCCCCTTACCCCCCCCCTTCCATTCCATTTCTTTTTGCCTCCCTAGATAAATTTCTTTCTTTCCACAGATATTTCAACGTACTACCCACCTTTTCCCCTCCCCCTCATCTATTCTGTGGTTCACCTGATCTTTCATAAACCCATCTACTGACATGTCCACTCCAAAATATCTAGATATATCCACTTTTTCAATATTCCCTCCCTCCAATTTGATATTCAACCTGTCATTGCCTAGAAATTTTGTTTTCCTCATTACCTTGCTCTTTTCTATGTTCACCTTTAATTCCCTTCCTTTACATACTCTCCCAAATTCAACCACCATCCTTTATAATTTGTGTTCAGAATCCCCCCAAAATTGTGTCATCAGCAAAGAGCAACTGGGATAACTTCCACTTTGTATCAGATCCAATACTTTTTATTACATATTTTTCACAATAAAGAAGACCTAAATTTCTTACCTTTTGTAAAGTTTATCATCTTCACCAGAACCCAACATTTCACCACCAATAATACGATCTGCCTCAAGCCCTGTAAAACAAAATATTAACCTGTGTTATTTTGTATAACTAGAGAGAAAAATGCATTTTTCCTAATAATTTTGGGCATATGGGACATTGACAAGCAATTTGGTTCCTATGAAAGTTCTGATATGCACAGACACCATTGAAAGGTCCTTTAAATTTTACAACTTTAGGGTAATTACAGTGAATACAAAAATATAGTGATAGTATGACATACAAATTCTGAATAACAAATTTTAAATTCGAATGTAACACTGTATTCACAATATATTTGCAAACTCTGCAGTATTAACATAATTTGAAGTTGTGCTGAAGTAAATAATCTCCACAAAAGTATTCATGCCAATTTTTGCATATCACTTCCAACAAGTCTTCTCTTAGCCAGGATATTTTTAGTCGATATTAGTAATATGATAAATTATCACTAGGTATATATTGTAATAAATTTGCTGCATCTACTCACTATCCCTACATGTCAAAAGGGTAAGTATAAGATAGGGTTAACCATTCTCTTAACTAAAGGAAAATCTAAATTGGACATTTGATTAGCATGCAGGAATATTCTGTTCTGGCCCTGTAAGCTGGAAGGAAATTCTGCCGAAGTCATGTGTTACATCATGCTTACTCATATGAAATAAATCATTATTTTTTGTAAGTTATGAACACAGTATCTCATAAATAATGCACAGTATATGCCAGCAAATATTTGTGGAAGTTAGATAACAATCCACTCTAGTTAAATTTTGAAATGCAAGAATTTATATAAACAGAAGACATGTATAACCTACATGACTTATACAGTTAATGCAGCAGTTAGCAGCATCAGAACAGGGTGAAAAGTATTATAATCTTTTGGCAGATGGCAAGTATGTTGGGAAATATTACTATTATATTCCTTGTGTGTGTAATCATGCACTACGTTTATGTACAGTTGTACAAGTGCTTCACAGACCACCACCAGAGCATTTCTGCCGCATGATGTGACAATGTGTGCTGTATATAATCTTACTTGTTTCAGGGTGGGATGGCTGGTATATGTGGGCGGAGCACCTCTCTACCAACTCTCACAATAGCCTTGTTTATATTACAGTTTTTAAACTTATTTCTAAATAACAGAACAATACTCACTACTATCTATAAGAGCAAGCTCTCTTCATATTATATTCAAGAGCCTCCATTAATATAACTAGAATACTCTTTAAATCTTCTAAAACCTGACTTGCTTTCTGTACACATAACTATCCTAGAGTTTGACAATGCAAGGAATCTAGATCATTGTGCATACGTATATATAAAGTTACAATGCATTCACTTAATATTGTTCTTGGTTGCTCTTACACATTTTATTAATGATAAAGCCTAACTAAAGTAAAAGTTATTGAAAAATGTAGCACTGCCAGTGTAATACAATGTCTTCACATTTAACTGAAGCTTTCCAGTTCTCTGATTTCTTTAAGTGGTCCATAAACTGTACAAGTTAAAAAAATATAGTATTTCCAGTTGCCCAAGTGATCAAATTTTTAACCCCATCTCTACCACAGTATTCTTGAACTTTCTCACAAATATAGCAATTATATCAGTTTCATTATGGCAATATATTTTTAGCAAGTTTATGCTAAACTTAAATCGAGCAAATGCAGTCTTATTATGCCCAAGGGATGAAAGCATTCTTTACAATTTTGATTTGTGAAAATAATAAACAAGTGAACAAGCATATTAACAAAAAAACTTACTTCTAAATTACCCACTAATATAGTATAAATAATAAAAACTGAAAACACAAACACATCTTTTTACTTAAATTTAGTTTTTAAAACATACTGGTCTAGTCAATTCTATTTTAACTACTAAGACACTGTAGCACAGGTTCTCAAACTTAAAACTTAACTATGTTATAATACAAAAAATTATACATTGCTAAATAACCAATTTATTTTTAGCAAGGCACTAAATTGTGCATTTCTTTTTAAAAGAAAGAAAACTGTTGCATAATGAATTTACTGGAGGTCACTTGCAAGATACCTTAAATTTAACATAATATTTATCAAATAATTAAACTTTACAAAATGTCATAATGAAAATAACAGCTCATGATGAGATCCAAAATCAGGAAAGGGTTAACAGATCAAAATAAAGTAAAGTAAATAAAAAGATTTAAAAATGTTCTACTGTGTTCTAATTACATTTACAATGATGACAATCCAATTGATCAGTTAAATTTTGTATCTTTGCTAAAACGACATTCCAAAATGAGTTCAGTTAACATATACTAAATAGAACATTTCCTTTGGATTAATATGTTGTCCAAATGAATGAAAAAGGAACTGTTCTAGCATTTGATTCTCTCAAATTTGTTTAACCATAGAAATATATATATATATATATCTTATCATATAGTATCTCAAAATACCTCTGGATCAACTTTTTTCAGATATAAATGAACATTTAATTTAAGACTGTAAGCAATGTAATTATTTTAGCTTTATAGTTTTCCTTTTAGACATATAAAGACACATTAGCATATGGTAGTATACTTAACATTAATTTTAACCTACAATAAAAAATAAGTGTGACAAGATATAAACCAGAGATTAGTTATGAGGATTTACCATTATTAGACAGCCTTAAATGACTATTCCCACTTCTTATCTAATTTACTGTCATGTATGTATGTATATATGGCTATTAGAAAATTCCTGTTCATACTAACTCTCACCTGCTGAGACTAACACAAGACTAATCATGTGTGGGATTTCTGAATACCAGCATGTTAAGAGTATTCTAGAGATAGTAAAATAGCCCTCTCTCCCCATCTTGAGATACTTACGTGACCTAATGAGATGCCTTACTGACCATTATATCCCTCTCAGCTGAGTAGGGGTAAGGGGGAGTTAACAGCTTTACTTCCCACCATGCAAGAGTGCATGTGCCAAGTCACACCTGCCTGCCAGGTGGCACCTGCAATATGAGGGTCTGAGACCAATTTTGTTTACACTAGTCTCAGAGAATTGTTGGGTTCATGAGCCATGGTGACACGTTCTGGTATAATGAGAGTAAGTAATTAAACACACCTTGACCAGCTGTCTGGCAACAATGCCCAAGTTTGGTCACCCAATGTAGGGTGGGCAGGCTGTGTTTAAATGCCCTGAGGGCAGTCTTGTGTAAGGATCCAGGAAAATACCATCACCATGGTTGGGAATGACTTCTCAACCAGGGAACCCAATTAGCTGCATCTCCCCAAGTTCATTAGTGAGAGAAGATACTGGCCCATCTATTTATCATGTGCTCATAAGTTGCTTTGGGTCTAAGTGAATTCTTGGATTTAAGCCAGTATCCACACTCTATTGTGGACCTTTGCACAAGTGTTACATGGCATTTAAAGTATAGTGTTGGTGATAATTATGTGACATTTAGATGCAAACAGCTCTTATTATTAAGCAGGAAACAATTTGATTGATAGTCATATCCTGACATCACCCACCAGCCCAAGGCACCAAACCCCAAACCCCAGGTAGACACTAATACACCCTGAGGCAGGTAGCAGTCTGTTTCCTCACCTTGTTTATTAAATAAGATTACAATCCATAATTGGTGCAAGGCATGTAGGAAAAAAATATAGCAGTGTTGGTATTACAGTAGTACTATACACTGACCCTTCATGTTAAGCCCCCTGATCTACTGGCAATGGACCCAAGAACCAGGTGCCACTAAGAACTCATCTTGGTAAGTAACAGAGTCCAGTGTACTTGTGATTTACAGCCCACTGGTATTTGTGCCTGGGGATCAACCACAGCCAACCACCTTAAACCTTTAATAACCCAACAAAAAGCTGATGTGCGGGTGATTGCCAGCTCCTGTGCTAGACAGCACACCCCACCACTTTTCAAAAGACTGAACTTGCTAAATATACGAGACATACACTCGTATTATTGTGCCTACTACATATACAGAACATTAAATTCCACTATAAACCCTAAACTTAAGCTACTCCTTGACAGTTACAACAAAAGACACAGTCACAATACAAGGCATAAGGCACTCTTCAACATCCCTCAGGTCAGTCTCACACTATGCAAAAACACTATGCACATAAAGGGCCCAAAAATCTGGAACACACTACCGGAACTGGTCAAGGATCCCCTGACAACTTATAAATTTAGGACTTTGCTAAAAAATAATCATCTTATCTCTCAATATTAACCAAATCAACCAAAACATCTGCTAATTAGTTTTATTATGTGACCTCTAGGCTTTTAACTTCTGCCAATCCAAGAAATATTACTACCTGAACCATTACTTGTAATATTGTTTTTATGTGCAACTTCAGGATTATTATTCTTAAAAACCTCCACCTTGACTGCCTTGCATTAGAATTAAGATTAAATAAAATTGTAACACAGTTAACTACTATTTTGTCTAGTTTTAAGTATAGTGGACCCTCAGTTTTCGTTGAAAATTATGTCCAGAATGCTGTTTGAGTGCCGTTACCGAACAAATTTGTTCCCATAAGAACAAATGTAAATTAGATTAGTAGTTTCAGACCCCCAAAAATACACTTACAAAAGCTCTTACAAAAATACACTTACATAATTTTTCGAGTTTGGAGGTGAACGAAAACCGAAGGTCCACTGTAGTTACTATGTACTATAATCTGTCTAGTTTTAAGTTGTTTCTATGTATTAGGATTAATCTGTCCGAAATGCCCCAACATGATAGTGGCATTCTTTGTATTTAGCAAACCAAAATTGTAATTACACATTGTAACCTTTACAAAGAAATAAACCTTTACTTTACTTAGATGTCTACAGTGTGTGTGTTACAGCAGGCATTTCTATGGAGGGAAGACCCTGATTAACAGAGTCAAGTAACTCAGTTTGATTATCTTCTTCTTTTTTCAATAAACCGGCCATATCCCACCGAAGTAGGGTGGCCCAAAAACAATAACAAAAATTTCTCTTTTTAACTTTAGTAATGTATACAGGAGAAGGGGTTGCAAAATTCAAATTCAAATTGGCTCCCTGCATTTTAGTCGCCTCTTACGACATGCATGGCTTACAGAGGAAGAATTCTGTTCCACTTCCCCATGGAGATAAGAGGAAATAAACAAGAACTAGTAAGAAAATAAAAGAAAACCCAGAGGGGTGTGTATATATATGCTTGTACATGCATGTGACTTAAGTGTAAGTAGAAGTAGCAAGATGTACCTGAAATCTTGCATGTTTATGAGACAGAAAAAATGACACCAGCAATCCTCCCATCATGTAAAACAAGTACAGGATTTTGTTTTACACTCACTTGGCAGGACGGTAGCACCTCCCTGGGCAGTTGCTGTCTACCAACCTACTACCTACCTCAGTTTGATTATATTTCTTTCTTCTTCTTTCAACACGTCGGCCGTTTCCCACCGAAGTGGGGTGGCCCAAAATGAAAAACGAAAGTTTCCCATTTTACATTTAGTAATATATACAGGAGAAGGGGTTACTAGCCCCTTGCTCCCAGCATGTTAGTCGCCTCTTACGACACGCATGACTTACGGAGGAAGAATTCTGTTCCACTTCCCCATGGAGATAAGAGGAAATAAGAACAAGAACTAGTAAGAAAATAGAAGAAAACCCAGAGGGGTGTGTGTATATACATATGATTGTACATGAATGTGTAGTGTGACCTAAGTGTAAGTAGAAGTAACAAGACATACCTGAAATCTTGCATGTTTATGAGACAGAAAAAATGACACCAGCAATCCTCCCATCATGTAAAACAAGTACAGGATTTCGTTTTACACTCACTTGGCAGGAGGTAGCACCTCCCTGGGCAGTTGCTGTCTACCAACCTACTACCTACCTCAGTTTGATTATATTTGTATGCATTTATTCCTTGACATCATAGATGGTGGTTCAGTCAGATGAAGAGTAGACCTAACCTTGCCTTGCCTATGGACCAAACATATCACATTAAAAATTGTATTTCTGTTGATCAGTGCCTTCAAGCATTCAATTCAGCCTTCATTACTCACCACACCAGTGCAAGTATCTATCAACAACAGAGAGAAAAGTGCTAACCCCACTCCTAAGATAAAGTAAATTCTGAAAACAGACGTTACTGATAACTGTTGTGTAAAAGAAGATACAGTGGTACCCCAAGTTTCGGCCACCTCCCAACTCGAACATTTATGTAAGTGTATTATTGTAAGTGCTTTTGTAAGTGTATTTTTGGGGGTCTGAAATGGACTAATCTACTTTACATTATTCCTTATGGAAACAAATTTGTTCGGTAACGGCACTCGAACAGCCTTCTGGAATGAATTATGGCCGAAACTCGGGATTCCACTGTATTATGATTATTGGTCTGCAAGGAGGCTCTTTGCCCTGCCTACTGTTAACATTAAAATACTATTTACCTTGTCCAATATGTGGTTAAAAATCTGTCAAGACAGACAAGACTCGTACTAGCTCTGTGCAGTGTTGAGTGACCCACTTGAGTAAAGCACTTGTTTGTGATTATAGAGCAGGTTCTAGACCTGCAATAATCTGCATTTATGATTTTCCCTTCCAAATGGCAGGACTACTTATGACTGTGGAACTATCACTTCCACTGAGCAAAAAATATCAATATTCAATATAAATACTGCAACTTGTACTATATTATGGCCTGACATTAATAAGGTGAGAATCTAGGAAACAAATGGATTTAGCAGTTAAAAACAAGAGGGGAGATGTTAGATGGGGAGATGGAGGTAAAGGGAAGGTGGAAGGAATATTTGGAGGAACTGTTAGATAAAGAAGAAGAAATGGAAATGAAGGAAGTGGTTTCATCCACTGAGCAGGGAGGAATAACATCTTGTAGGAGTGAGTAAGAGCCAGATGCTAATGTGGGAGAAGTGAGTGTGGCAGAGAGCAGAATAAAGTAAAGTAAAGCAGATGGGATAGATAGAAATGTTAAAAACAGGGGGAGATATAGTTTTGGAGTGGTTGCTGCATTTGTTCATTATATGCATGAAAGAAAGGAAATTGCCCAAGGACTGGGAAAGAGAATGCATAGTGTAAGAAAAAAGGGAACAAGAAAGTGAAAGAATTATAGGGGATTAAGCTTGTTTGGTATACTAGATAAAGTGTATGGTTGAGTAATTTATGAAAGGATTAAGGGTAAGACAGAAAGCAAGATTGTGGAGAAGAGGGGGAATGATTTAAGAAGGATAGAGGATGTGTAGACAAAGTATTTACAATGAAGCATTTAAGTGAACAATACTTAAATAAAGAAAATGTTTTTGTCACATTTATGGATTTAGAAAAAAACATATGATGGCCTGGGGGAGATATGTGGCAGATGTTACAATGTATGAAATAAGTAGTAGGTTACTTAAAGCAGTAAAGTTCTTTTATGTGGATAGTTAGGCTCAGGTTAAAGTATGCAGGAAAGAGGGAAATTATTGTTCAGCAAAAGTAAACCTCTGGCAGATGTATGTAATGGTCACCATTGTTTAACATAATTATAGACGGGGCTGTAAAAGAAGTGAATGCTAGGGTTTTGGGGAAAAATGTGGGATTAAAAGATAATGAATTTGATACAAAGTGGGAGTTGTCACAGTTTCTTTTTGCTAATGATAGTTCTTTAGGGAGATTCAGAGAAGTTACAAAGTTTGGTGGAGGAATTTGGGAGGGTATGTAAGAGGAGGAAATTAACAGGAAACAAAGGAAAGAACAAGGTGATGAGTAACAAAAAATCTAGGTAATAAAAGATTATTTATCAGAATGGATGAAGAAAATATAAAGGAAGTAATATGTTTAGATATTTGGGAATGAACCTGGACGGGTCTAGCAAATATGAGATAACCAGTAAAACAAATGAAAAGGCAGGAAGGTGGATGGTATGTTGGAGCATCTGTGGAGTCAAAGAACTTTATCCATCAATGCAAAAATGGGTAATGTACCAGAGTATCATGGTACTAACACAGTTATGAAGGTGTGAAGCATGAGTATTACGTTGCAGCAAGCAGGAGGCTGGAAGAAGTGGAGATATTATGTTTGAAGGCAATGTGTGTTGTGAATATTATGCCAAGAATTTGGCTTGGGAATTAGGTGTGGGGGGTTATCAAAAGTTTAATTCAAAGGGCTATCAGGGAAGGAGAAGCAAGGATTGCATGGAATTCTGCAGTGAACACAGATAAATCTCTTGGTAAATGCACAATACAAGTTCTCACTGGCGAGTACCAGAAAGTAGGAAGTAAAACCTCCATATAACGGACTTCGGAAATATGGAACAAAATCCAATGGGTCAACTGATTCAAAAACAATGGACAAAGTCCTTTGGATAGAGAGCTGTCCATTATTATTACAATCACATCAAAACAACCTCTCTTCTATTCACCATAATTGCCATTACTGGCCACCCACTTCACTTTATACTAGTCTGTTATATAGAGGGTTCACTGCACCTGTTTGTAAAAACAATTATCCTTGAAGAATGTCCAAGGAGGGTAGGGAGAAAAATCAACCTCTCCCACTACAGACATATACAAGCTACAATCCAGGAGAGCAGCCTGGATCCAAAAACCAAACAGAACAGGAAATCAACACACTGAATCATGTTTAAACCTATGGAAAGCCATTTCTTAAACTAGCATGCCAGTCTTATAAAAAAATTCCAACTAGATGTACTGCTATACACACTAGAAAGGTTTGCATGGGCCCCACTTTGATCACAAATGTAGACTTTAATAGATGAATTTCACACCAATATGACTCAAGCTCAAATCCCTTCAAAGTCATTATGATCAACTTGAAAATCACAATGACACAACTGTAAACAACTCACTGAATAAATGGGTTTCAAGCTCTTGGCAAACCAGTCCTAAAACTAGCTGGATATTGCACTATCCATTTATTCATCGCATGATGAATAAAATCTACCTCCTCTTCTCCGTGAAGATTGCAGAATGAGATGAACCCAAAACAGGTAGCATAGGCCTAGTTCCTCATGGAAAAGCTCCAGGAAAAGCACACCAGACTCAACATAAGAGGCTCTCAACAGGAAGAGTATTGAATGCACCCATGCAAAGCAATATTCCTATGTGACAGACAAGATTTAGTGAGCACAAAAGGGACAAGTTGGTCAAGTAGATCTAGCAGCCATACTGCAGCCTGGAATGACAGATTACATAAAGGCAAAGCATGATCTGCCAGTCCACCCCCAGGTATGATGAGAAAGCAGCTTATGAATGTCTAGCACCTGCAGAGAATCCACTTTCGAGTTGCTTTATATGAAAAGCCCACATCAGGCTTCAAAGATCATTTCTAAAAATGTCACCTGCTGCTACTAGGAAAGGACCACACCACTGAGTAGCACATGGGCAGCCAGCTGTTTAACCCAGGACCAGGTAAAATTAACAGCCACCTCCACCTTCTTCAGTGGAAACCTGGTAGCCGTTAGAAGCAGCTTACTCCATGATGTTGTCCACTACCACCTGCAGCCAGTGACAGGCTACCCTGGGAGTAGAAGTCACAACTATAAACTAAGGAGAAGAGTTGGTATAGTAATAGAAAAATGGAATGAGTTACAAGAAGAGGTGATAAGTGCTAAAACCACTGAAAATTTAAAAATTTTATGATCTGTTAAATACTGAAGAAAGGATGCCACGAGCATATTTCTGCTCCTGTAGCTACAAACAGGCATTACACACACCCATGAAAATTTCAAGTCAAGACTCTTATTGCAAAGACAGATCTATAGCCTATAATATATTGTGTAGTAATTTTAAGTTTAGAACTTCAAAATACTGTATGTGTCTTTATGAGTCATCTATCATAAAAGTTCCATATGAAGCATTAAATTAAAACAACTATAATCAATAAATATATCATAATGCATCAGATTTAACAAGCCAATTAAATTAATGAATATATTCATGTATATAAATGTGAATAAGCATTTTTTGCTGCCAAGACAGGAATTTTAGAATTGTAAATAATAATTTTGTCTAACCATTTCTTAAGCCAATAGAGTAATAGTTATAACAAAGAAAATTTCCAGTTGCAAGACAATGCATGTTGATCCAGAGAGCTTATTCTTTTCAGTTTCTATACTGATCACATTTCTATAAATACTAACAACATGAATAGCTTCTAAAACACTAATAAATATATGTTACTGCTTAACAAATTTGCTTTATTAAACCTAACCTCCTCCTCTCCTCCACAACAGCCTGTGTCCATGTATGCGAAAAAGTTGTGTGTGTGTGTGTGTGCCCATGTGTACCTTTGGAGTGTCGCCATGCTACTCCGTCAGAGGGTGTGCGGCGGTGGCCCGGATGCCAAGCCGGGGTTGTCCCTGCAGCGTCGGTGCGGGCTGGTGGTGCCTGGTCTTGCTGGCCCTCCTGGTTGCCACCCTGCTGCTGCTGCTGCTGAATTCCGCTGGCTGCCTCAGGGCCACCAGCTGCACCTTCTCCTACCTCCGGCCCATTTCCTCCACCGTGAATGCGACCCATCGACTTGGACTTACGCGGCGTACGTGGCAGTTGCTGATCGATGGCAGGTTGAGTGTCACTAGAGGGTGCGGCACGTCCTGCGCCTCCTGATGCTCCTCCGGCCACACCGTTGGCGTTCACCTGGTTCTTCGTTGACTGCGGCGGCTGCGGAAGATGATAAAAATATATGCTTGCACCTAAATGGCATTTAAAATTCCTTTGAGATGGGTCTATCTTAACTGTCAATTTTTGAAAACCATTAACCCATGAGCTAAGCTTTCCACTTTATTCTCCAGTTTTTTAAGATGAAGTCTCTGTCACTCAAACTACTGTATGTATATTTCCCATTGTCAATTTTAAAACAGCAGAATCATAATATGTATTAGAACTTCCTCCCGCTAACATTTAGTGATGAGGTGCCAACTATACTGTACAATACTGTACATTGTAACATATACAGTATTGAAGAAACATGGTCTTAAATCTACATGAACAATAATCTTAAATGAAAAATGATGTGCATTAATTACTGAGCAAAATCAAGTTGGCAACTAACAAGGTTTAATGCACAATGAGCAGCAATAAATAATACTACAGAAAAACATGCAGACATGATTACTGCAACAACAGTTTTATGACAATCTACATTGCCATTACAGTACAGTGTATACAAAAACTTTACATTAGCAATCTATGGACTGAAATAAAAATACAAAACAGTACCAAGATTATTTTAGCAAGAGCATGAAGCCATGCTCTCAAGAACAAATTTGTCACTTTAAACACAAAAAATACACCAACTATGTGTGTGGTGATGGCATTGCTTTATTCTGGGGTTATTTCTCTATAAAATCCACAAAGATCATGTAAGCAGATCATTTCTCCTTCACAGTACTGTATGTGCAGATTGCTTGGCGTTTTTCCTCCCTTGATTAGAATGAGGTGTGAAATACCAGATAAAACTTGAATCTTATCAAGGGTTAACAGCATACACACACTGCATTCACCTTTTCCACCCTCCCAATTACACGTGATTGACTAACGAAATCATAACATGATTGCAAACAAACCAGGAACAATCGGGCTTTGAACCCCTGGCAAATGAAGTCATACTGGCCTGGAGTTTTTTGACTCATTTGCCATGGGTTCAAACCCCACCTGTTTCATGGTTCGTTTACATGTGATTACTTGTCTCAACTTGGCATTAAAAGCAGATGAACAGGACATTACTCTACTCTGTTTCGTCTATAACCAGATAGGGAGCAATAAGAGAAATTCACTTAATTGCTATTATACCTGGAAATGCCAAACAAGCTATGCATTAAAATTTAGTACAGTACAGTGTAATTATAATACCTGGAATTACCTAAATTATTTGTAATTATCTTTTTTGTTTATAAAAGTACACAAATAAGAGCTATTCTTGAGGTGTTCTGTCTCTGCTAATTTGTCTTCTAATATCTTAAATATGGTAGTGATTGTAGCACTTACTACCTCTTTGTGCATCTCACTTCAGCAGTCCTCCTTTATTTGTGAGAAAACTTACTACAGGAAGACCCCCCGATTTATTAAATCTAAAATTGTCAATGACTATAACCAACAATTCTGCATAAAACACTTTGTTGTTTCCAGATATTGTCCAGCCACTGATAGTGTTTGTTAAATCCTAAATCCATTAAATCAAGGTTTTATTATACAAATACCCTCCCCCCCTCCAGCTAAAAAAAAAAATTAATTACAATGTCTTCAGTCGCTTACAGAAATAAAAGAGAATGTATGATAAACATAAATAAGGCTGTAAATGGAAGAACATATAAAGATGATTTATTTATTGGTAGAGAACCTTCAATAAGAAGAACAGGATCCAAGTTATAAATTTTGAAAACAAAAAAAAAACAACAAAAAAAAACAATCCATTTTATTGTTTTCAAAAAGTGAAATACTGAAATGGATCAAAAGAGGTATGATAATAGTAGGTGCTATAATCGTTGGAAATAAAATAAAAATATGTATAGAGATGAACTAGTGAAGATGGAACACCACAAGCATGGCCCTGCTCCTATGATTATAAATGATAATTACAAACAGGTAATTACACAGACACCCAAAGAGAAAATATATACAGTACACAGACATGCAGTACATATAATCTTGAAAACTTCACAGTAACACAAAAAAATATGATGGGTAAAATAGTGTTACATGTATTCTGGAAGACGGATCATCTTTAGACCATCTTAATATTTTATTATAGTTGAGTATTTCCATCATATTTTACCATTAATGAGAAAATTTTAAGATAAAATATATATAGTATTTATTTACTATATACATGAACAGCATATTTATATATTTATATTATAAATACAGTATTGGTATATTATATTTAAATGTTAAATGCATACTTTAATTTTTTTATTGACCAATTAAAAGTAAAGTTAGTTTCATAATAGTACACTCCAAATATTTAAAAAAAAATAAATAAAGGACAAACTACAATGTACAGTACAAATGAGGTTTGTATCTGTTACCTGAAAACAGTGATAACTGGAAAGAAACTATGTAATGTTTATCATTAACATGACACTAAAATATACTCTCAAGCTAAAATACATGATGGCAATGTATAAGTAATCAGCACTAAAATTCTAGCGTAGGCGACCAACCCTAGGAATGGTTAGGCCAGTCTGGCTGCCTTGGAGGACTGGAGCCCACAGAAGGGGTGTACTTCAGCAGATGGAGCCCAGAGCTAACAGCCCGCCAAACTCTCCAGATTCTACCTGGCTCCTCTTCCCTCTAGTAAAGCCGGGAGGGCAGGCTGCGCCTTCAGGACACTGAAACATTACCTTTTCCACCTCGAGGAGAGGGGCGGCCTCAGGGCCCCTGGCGGAGGGTGTCCTCCTGACCCAGGCGAATTGGGTCTTGTACTCTGATACAAGAAAACTATCATCATCTAGGTCTCTGCCTAGGGGCCCCTCGGAACGACTGCGGTGTGATGGTTGTAGGAAGCGGCGGCTGCGTTCCTCCGACTGTAAGGAAAGGTGAGCTCAGCCCCAAGAAGCGGACACGCATACACGCACAAACTAAAGGTTACTACATAGATCATTGGTGGCAGCAGTGAGATACCGTGCAGCAGCTGGTGTTGTCAGTGGTAAGAAAATAAGTGGTGATGAAACAGGTGGTGGAGCTGGTAGAAGATGGTGTCTGACCATTGAAGCACAAATGTAGATAGTGCTGTGTACACACACACACATTGTGAATGAAAGAGGTGGGCAAAAATGCTTCAAAAATCCCAAGCCCACAAATACAAATGAACACTGATTTCAAAATAGCGTTGGACTGCTAAAAATGCTGGCCAATTTTCATTTTAATTTATTGTGGTATTGTGCATTATATTAAATAAATGTCCCATAAAGAATTCATTGAAAATGTAGTAAAAATGGTACAACTGTCACACGTGAGAATGCAAGTGCAAACTTATGTTTACAGTTAACGAAAAAGTTCAGTGCTATTTTTTTTTGTAGACTACAAGTATAGTATATTTGTACACTAGGAGTTAAAGTTGTTTGTAAGATAACTTATCAAGTGGCAAAATTATAAATGCGTTAGAAATCCTAGGCTCTCTATCTCGAACAAATTGAAAGTTAATAGCCATATATGATCATAAACAGAAAGGAAGTGGTCATATTTATCAAGCTGAAATTTAATTAAATGAGCTTCTATTAACCCCCTTCACTGTCGGGACCCCCAAAATTAAAAGTGCTGACAATGTCGGGAATTTAAAAAAAAAAATCTGAAATGGTAGAATCTTTTTCTTTGCACCCAGACCGCCAAGTTGGCATTCTGGGTGCAATTTATGCATCGACAATTTTGTCCACTTTGAGTCCTATTTTAAGCCAATTCCACTTCTCAGTTCGATCAAATTCTTAGCTATTTCACTAGTATGCCTTCCATTGCATCAATTGAGCACAAGAAACTGCCCATTCAAAAAACAGAACTATACCCTATAAAGTGCAAAGTTTGTAAATTGACCAATTTTACACAAAATTAAAAAAATTCACTTTAAAAATAGTCTAAAATAAACACTGTAGGCATTCCAGCCACTAAAACCATACTTCCTCTGTTCATTAATCATGTTCTCAGGCCTTTCCTATATTAATTACACTTGCCATCCATTTTGAATTTATCACACAAAACTGAAGTTTTACCCTATTTCTCAACTATGACTGGTCATGATTTAGTGTCTCAATAACTGAACCAGGCCTAATGAAAACCCATAAAACAGATGGGGGTAGGGGAGTAGGGGGGGCTTACACGTCCACAGGTAAAGTGTCAAAAATTGAAAATTTCCACTACTTTGAGTCCAATTTCAAGATGCTCTCAGTCTTGAATCTAACCAAAATCATTTCTATTTCGTCCATTCTATAAAATGATTCCAAGAAACAGCAAATAAGACCATAAAACACATTCTAGGAAACACCTCAAAGTTGCTATTTTAAACCCAAAAATAAGGTCAGTGTTTTGCATTTCCCATCATGCACTACAAGGGGCAGAATTTTTTTATACTATGCAGGTGAAATTGCAGACCTTGAGAATATTCAGAGAACTTTCACGGCACATATAAGTACGATAAAGCACCTAAATTACCATGGAACACAGGCGAGAAAGATACATGATAATATATATACAGTGGTACCTTGACTTACGAGTTTAATTCGTTCCGTGATCCAGCTTATAACTCAATTTGCTCATATATAAAATCATATATATGAGCATATATAAAATATATGCATATATAAAATCATTTACACCTGGCACCCCAAACTTACCTACCACACCCTCTCTACATGTTTCTCCTACTTTAGCATTTAGGTCCCCTACCACAATTACTCTCTCACTTGGTTCAAAAGTTCCTATACATTCGCTTAACATCTCCCAAAATCTCTCTCTCTCCTCTACACTCCTCTCTTCTCCAGGTGCATACACGCTTATTATGACCCACTTTTCGCATCCGACCCTTATTTTAATCCACATAATCCTTGAATTTACACATTTATATTCCCTCTTTTCCTTCCATAACTGATCCTTCAACATTATTGCTACCCCTTCCTTAGCTCTAACTCTCTCAGATACTCCTGACTTAATCCCATTTATTTCTCCCCACTGAAACTCGCCTACCCCCTTCAGCTTTGTTTCGCTTAGGGCCAGGACATCCAACTTCTTTTCATTCATTACATCAGCAATCATCTCTTTCTTATCATCCGCACTACATCCACGCACATTCAAACATCCCAGTTTTATAAAGTTTTTCTTCTTCTCTTTTTTAGTAAATGTGTACAGGAGAAGGGGTTACTAGCCCATTGCTCCCGGCATATAAGTCGCCTCATACGACACGCATGGCTTACGGAGGAAAGATTCTTTTCCACTTCCCCATGGACAATAGAGAAAATAAAAAGAACAAGAGCTATCAAGAAAAAGAAGAAAAACCTAGATGTGTATATGTATATATATGCATGTGCAGGCCTGTGTAGTGTGACCTAAAGTGTAAGTAGAAGTAGCTAGATATACCTGTTATCCAGCGTGTTTATGAGACAGAAAAAAAGACACCAGCAATCCTACCATCATGTAAAACAGTTTCAGGTTTCTATTTCACAGTCACCTGGCAAGACGGTAGTACCTCCCTGGGTGGTTGCTGTCTACCAACCTACTACCTATTGATTGAACTTTGTATAGAAAGGGGTTTAGTTATAGGTAATACATATTTTAAGAAAAAGAGGATAAATAAGTATACAAGATATGATGTAGGGCGAAATGACAGTAGTTTGTTGGACTACGTATTGGTAGATAAAAGACTGTTGAGTAGACTTCAGGATGTACATGTTTATAGAGGGGCTACAGATATATCAGATCACTTTTTAGTTATAGCTACAGTGGGAGTAAAAGGTAGATGGGATACAAGGAAAATAGAAGCAGTAAGTAAGAGAGAGGTGAAGGTTTATAAACTAAAAGAAGAGGCAGTTAGGGTAAGATATAAACAACTATTGGAGGATAGATGGGTTAGTGAGAGTGTAGGCAATGGGGTCGAAGATGTATGGGGTAGATTTAAAAATGTAATGTTAGTGTTCAGCAGAAGTTTGTGGTTACAGGCGAGTGGGTGCGGGAGGGAAGAAGAGCGATTGGTGGAATGATGATGTAAAGAGAGTAGTAAGGGAGAAAAAGTTAGCATATGAGAGGTTTATACAAAGTAGAAGTGATGCAAGGAGGGAAGAGTATATGGAGAGAAAAAGAGAGGTTAAGAGAGTGGTGAAGCAATGTAAAAAGAGAGCAAATGAGAGAGTGGGTGAGATGTTATCAACAAATTTTGTTGAAAATAAGAAAAAGTTTTGGAGTGAGATTAATAAGTTGAGGAAGCCTAGGGAACAAATGGATATGACAGTTAAAAATAGGAGAGGAGAGTTATTAAATGGAGAGGTTAGAGGTATCGGGAAGATGGAGGGAATATTTTGAGGAGTTGTTAAATGTTGATGAAGACAGGGAAGCTGTGATTTCGTGTATAGGGCAAGGAGGAATAACATCTTGTAGGAGTGTGGAAGAGCCAGTTGTGAGTGTGGGGGAAGTTCGTGAGGCAGTGGGTAGAATGAAAGTGGGTAGAATGAAAGGGGGTAAGGCAGCTGGGATTGATGGGATAAAGATAGAAATGTTAAAAGCAGGTGGGGATATAGTTTTGGAGTGGTTGGTGCTATTATTTAATAAATGTATGGAAGAGGGTAAGGTACCTAGGGATTGGCAGAGAGCATGTATTGTTCCTTTGTATAAAGGCAAAGGGGACAAAAGAGAGTGCAAAAATTATAGGGGAATAAGTCTGTTGAGTGTACCTGGTAAAGTGTATGGTAGAGTTATTATTGAAAGAATTAAGAGTAAGACAGAAAGCAGGATAGCAGATGAACAAGGGGGCTTTAGGAAAGGAAGGGGGTGTGTAGACCAAGTGTTTACAGTGAAACATATAGGTGAACAGTATTTGGATAAGGGTAAAGAGGTTTTTGTGGCATTTATGGATTTGGAAAAGGCGTATGATAGTGTGGATAGGGGGGCAATGTGGCAGATGTTGCAAGTCTATGGAATAGGAGGTAGGTTACTGAAAGCAGTGAAGTGTTTTTATTAGGATAGTGAGGCTCAAGTTAGAGTGTGTAGGAGGGAAGGGGACTATTTGCCAGTAAAAGTGGGCCTTAGACAAGGATGTGTGATGTCACCGTGGCAAGAGTTGTGGGGTTAAAAGATAAAGAATCAAATACAAAGTGGGAGTTGTCACAGTTGCTTTTTGCTGATGACACTGTGCTTTTGGGAGATTCTGAAGAGAAGTTGCAGAGGTTGGTGGATGAATTTGGTAGGGTGTGTAAAAAAAGAAAATTGAAAGTGAATATAGGAAAGAGTAAGGTGATGAGGATAACTAAAAGATTAGGTGACGAAAGATTGAATATCAGATTAAAGGGAGAGAGTATGGAGGTGGTGAATGTATTCAGATATTTGGGAGTGCACATGTCAGCAGATGGGTCTACGAAGGATGAGGTGAATCATAGAATTGATGAGGGGAAAAGGGTGAGTGGAGCACTTCGGAGTCTGTGTAGACAAAGAACTTTGTCCATGGAAGTAAAGAGGGGAATGTATGAGAGTATAGTTATACCAACACTCTTATATGGGTGTGAAGCATGGGTGATGAATGTTGCAATGAGGAGAAGGCTGGAGGCAGTGGAGATGTCATGTCTGAGGTCAATGTGTGGTGTGAATATAATGCAGAGAATTCGGAGTTTGGAAATTAGGAGGAGGTGCGAAATTACCAAAACTATTATCCAGAGAGCTGAGGAGGGGTTGTTGAGGTGGTTCGGACATGTAGAGAGAATGGAACGAGACAGAATGACTTCGAGTGTGTATAAATCTGTAGTGGAGGGAAGGCGGGGTAGGGGTAGGCCTAGGAAAGGTTGGAGGGAGGGGGTAAAGGAGGTTTTGTGTGCGAGGGGCTTGGACTTCCAGCAAGCATGTGTGAGCGTATTTGATAGGAGTGAATGGAGACAAATGGTTTTTAATACTTGACGTGCTGTTGGAGTGTGAGCAAAGTAACATTTATGAAAGGATTCAGGGAAACCGGCAGGCCGGACTTGAGTCCTGGAGATGGGAAGTACAGTGTCTGCACTCTGAAGGAGGGGTGTTAATGTTGCAGTTTTATAACTGTAGTGTAAAGCACCCCTCTGGCAAGACAGTGATGGAGTGAATGATGATGAAAGTTTTTCATTTTCGGGCCACCCTGCCTTGGTGGGAATCAGCCGATGTGTCAATAAAAAAAAAATAATAAAATCAATTTTCCTCATTGAAATTAATTGAAATGCCATTAATGCATTCCAGCCCCAAAAAAAAACACCTCAATTTTTTTTGTTATGGGCTTTTAAATAGGAAAAATGTATTTATAAATAAGAAATGATTTTTGCCTTTTTCGCCAGGTCCCAGCAATGTTTTAGAAATGCTGGAGTATATATGAAACTCCTTGAAGTACTGTGTAAGATGAGTGTCACTCCACTGGCAGTGGAGTGACACTCGTGGAGTGACATTTGATGATCGTGCACTGCCTTGGCTTTATTTTTCACTGTTACACATAAATATGTCTATCTGTTTGTTTTTATCTGTCTATTTGTCTGTATCTGTCTGTCTAGATCTGTCTATGTTTATCTCTGTCTCTGCTTATCTGTCTTTCTGCCTGTGTTTCTGTCTTCCTGTCTCTCTACTTGTCTCTGTCTCAGAGAGAGAGCCGCTCATGAACCAACAGGTATTACACACGATGAAGAGTCGGTCGTGTCTGATTCTTGAACAAGTGAAAATGTGTATTACTTTCCAGTCATGCTTATTATGCCTTATATCTACAAGCAGAGTACAGCACTTTGTCTGGATTTTTTGGGTTATCCTAGGTAATTTACACTATGTATAACTGTATTTGTGTGTACCTGTGAGATAAAGACAGAGATAAACAGAGACAGAGACACAGATAGACAGAGACACAAATAGACAGAGACACAGATAGACAGAGACACAGATAGACAGAGACACAGATAAACAGAGATGCAGATAGATACAGACCGACAGAAGGAAACAGAGACAGCCAAAGCAAATCAGCCAGCCGCCGGCCAGCCAGCCGGCCTTCCGAACATGTATTACACATATTCCAGAATTGTTTCACTTTACTTAGGGCATATAGAACATTCTGGCAGGATGACACTACCAGTGGTATTAAAACTGAAATGACGTTACACATTGCTTATTATCGAGGTTTTTTATATTTCCTCTCTCCTGCGGGTGGCGGCATATCTGAAGCTCGCTCTTAATTCGGATTTTGGCTCACAACTCAAAGCAAAAAATCGACTGAGCGACGGCTCATAACTTGGAAAACTCGTAAGTCAAGGTACCACTGTACAGTGGTACCTCGGGATACGAACTTAAGGGTGGGGCAAGATTTTTTTAGGAGTACAGTGGACCTACGAGTTTCGTAAAAACTTCACTCCTGAAATCTGCTCAAGCGCCATTACCGAACGAATTTACTCCCTTAAGGAAAAATGTCACTTAGGTTAGTCTATTTCAGACCCCCAAAAATACACTTCCACAAGCATTTACAATATTATACTTACATAACTGTACGATTTCCGGGGTTTACGAAACTCGGGGGTTCACTGTAACAGGGAAAATTGAAAAATTATGAAAAAAAATATTTTCTTACCAAAAAATAGTGCATAATTCTGGCAACATGTTGATGCAATCAGCTTGTTTCTATCATATTTCTAAGTATGATTTTACCAAAATGTTATTTTTTTGTTCTTGCTGTTAGCAAGAGGACATGTTGGCAATTAGTCAAGTTTTTTTTTTTTTTACCCCAAAAATTCCAATTTTTATGATTGTTTCATTTGAAATACACTACATGGCAACTTCTGTTAGGATTAGGGTTGAAGAGCTCACTTGGGTACTGGCTCAGTAGCCTTGAGGCTTCCAATAAGGACGGAGGAGTATAGCGCTCCGAGATTTGGCACGCCATTACTTAAGATTTTTACACAAACATAATTATCTATAACTTAGGAATAAGTTATTGACATTATTATCCCTCTCATGCAAAGAGTATTTATAAGAGCATTATGATTCTTTCACAGGTTATTGAAGAATGATGGTTCTATTGAATTACATGGGTGTTTTGTGATATGTTTTACTGTTTTGTTTTTAGTGAATTTTTTTCTCCCATAAAATTACTTAAAAAAAAACATAGTATTTCAACATTTTGTATAATGCAAACTACTGACATTTCGCTCAAAAGTCCCTGTAATTAGAATACCCAACTCTTCGTCTTTCACTTGATTACAACTAGAAATTGTATGTCTTACCAATTTTGTAGGAGAGGTGCCTTAAGCCCTATCAAATAGGGCACTAATTTTTTTTTCTATAAAACTGCAAGGCAAAACGTCACTAAAAACACAGTATCTAGGTTTCAAATGGTGCTTAATTCACAGAAAAATTCCCATTGAAATTTTATCAAAATAAAAAAAAAAAAACAATAAAAAAATCTCGCCCCACCCTTAATTTGTTCCAGAAGACTGTTCGAGTGCCGATACCGAATGAATTTGTTTCCATAAGGAATAATGTAAATTAGATTAATCCATTTCAGACTCCAAAAAATATACAGTGGACCCCCGAGTAACGAGCAAAATTCATTCCAGAAGCCTGCTCAAGTGCTATTACCAAACGAATTTACTCCCTTAACCCTTAAACTGTCCACACGTAGATATACGTTCACTCGCGAAAGTGACCGAACGTATATCTACGTTTTATTTTACATTCGTTCAAATTTAGCGCGATAGGCCTGAGTCGCCTAGACATGAGAGAATGGGTCTGCGCCCTCAGTGTGCGCAGTATGAAAAAAATCGGGGACGCCAGGGTACCGCATGGTAGCCCCAGTTAGTTTCAGCTCCATCTTGGGTCAACATCATGGCACACCCCCGTGATTCACTCACGCCTCGTCGTATTAACACTCTACTATTCTTGGAAAGTGATAGAGAACGCGAGCTTAGTGGATTTGACAGTGATATAGCCACTAATAATCAAGGAATTAGTGAAACTATTGATGACAACCCAGATGACCCTCAGCCCATCACCTCTGGGGTGGCCAGTGTGGACAGTGTGGCCATACCAGACCCTCAGCCCAGCACATCTGGTGTGGCCAGTGTGGCCACAGACCCTCAGCCCAGCACCTCTGGGG
>WNWK01011140.1:45000-66157 GCA_009830355.1 Cherax destructor | reverse complement strand
TACGTTTAAAGATATATATTTTTCATTTATGTTAATGTAAAAATTAATAATTTTGTACCAAAAGAACCTTAGAAAACTTACCTAACCTTATTGTAACAAGCGCAATTTAATTTAGCCTAATGCAGCTAAATATATTTTAGATAAGTTTACAGTAATTTAATAATAAACAAACACAACGAAATATATTTTTTTCGTTAGGTTTAGAATGATTTTTGAGAAATATTGCATACACAAATTTTCGCTTGCCTTTTCGGCAAAAAGAGCGTTGCTATTTAAGCCAAAATCGCAAGTTTTACCTATTCGCCACGACATATATACCGTTGGTTTCAGTGATTACAATGATGCCTGGGTGTTCTTCCTTTATTCATCAATTTAGATTATCATGGAGGTGCCTCGATGCTGGCATAGCGTTTTTGATATGACGAATTTCATATGTCTTTCCCTTCGATGGGTGAGAGTGGCGTGAGGGTGGGTGAGAGTGGCGTGAGGGTGGGTGAGAGTGGCGTGAGGGTGGGTGAGAGTGGCGTGAGTGTGGGTGAGAGTGGCGTGATGGTAGTGGGAGTGGGATGAAGGTGGATGGAAGTGATGTGAGGGATAGTAGGTGGAGTGGAGACATCATGGGAAAAATGTTAGAAGACATGAATAGTGGTTATAAATGGGGGTAATAGAAGAGATTACGGGTGGGGAATGGGGATTGGCTATCAGGTAGCTACTGGATGGCTCTGGGATGTTATTGTTGGGTGCACTGGGGTGAGTGCCGTGTATTGGTCTCGCCCTACATTAAGACAAAGTTCCCTGCAAATTATACAAGGTTATATAAGATAATAAATATCATAGAAGGTCGTACAAGGTGAGTAAGGTTTTGTAACAGGCCAACAGCAGGACAGAGGTGTGGATAACAGCAGGACAGAGGTGTGGATAACAGCAGGACAGAGGTGTGGATAACTATCACGTGCGCTCTTGGTATCAGCAGTAGGATAAGCAAACACTTGCAAGTCTTATGTGTGTTGTTAGTGTGGTATGAGCATGGTGTGGGTGTGGACGTGGTGTGGGTGAGGGGGGCGCTGCTCGCCTCCCCTCCTTCCCCTCACACGTTCTGAGAAGATTCGTAGTGCTGCCTATGTTACCTTTGTTAGTGTATTTGATACAGATATATGAAGGTGTCGTGACCTGTCCTCCTGATAACTTGCTTCACATACTTCAACTTCTTGTGTTCTGATACCTCTCTCCCTCCTTCCTTCCTTCCCGCCCTCCCTACCTACCCCCTCCCTCCCTCCCCCTTTTCATTCGTCTATCCATCCCTGCCTCTTCCATCTCTACTTGAAACACCATACCTCTTCTCTTTTCGTATGTCCATTCCTCTCCCCTCTTCTTTCGTTTATTACCCTTTCTTCCCTATGACCCCTTCCTCCCCCTTTCCTCCATGATTTCCCTCTCCCATCCCTCCATAGCGCTCTTCCTGCCCTTCGCCCCTTTCCAAGTGAGGGACTTGTTCCAGTGTGACGATGATTGTTGCTTCACTTTCGCCCCTTTGCCCCTTGGCACCCTTTCCCCTTGGCAACCTCCATCCCCTTGGAACCAAAACCCCTTGGCACCCTTCTGTCCCTTAGCACCCTTCCGCCCCTTGGCACCCTTCTGTCTCTTGGCACTATTCTGTCCCTTAGCAGCCCTTGACTGTGATCCCGACCTGCACCCTTACATTTTCTTCCTGCTGCTGCTGCTGCTGCTCCTCCTCCTGCTGCTGCTCCTCCTCCTGCTGCTGCTCCTCCTCCTCCTCCCACCATACCAGACACTAAGCAGCACCTGGCAGCTTAAGTGGGACAAGCGCTCTCCACTTGGCCGCCGTTGTTGACTTAGTGCTTGAAGGAGAGACCTGCAGTGGTTGACGCCGCTCACCACGGAACCTGTGACACCCCCTTACCCTCCCCCCATGATACACCACCCATGAATGGAGCGCTGCATGGGGGTGCTGTATGGAGTGCTGCATGGGGTAGTTCATGGAGCAGTGCATGGTTGTGGATCAGTAGTGGTTGGGTGGGGAGGACGGTGAATGGGGTGTTGAACTGATGACGGTGGGGAGGAGGAGGGTAGAAGGATGCTTGAATGATAATTAAAGCCTGGGAAATAATGTTTCACATATCGAACTTTTCGAAATTCGAACACCACCTAGGAAGCAATTAAGTTCAAACCCCGAGGTTCCACTGTATTTTGTACATTACTTTTCTGTCAGTCATCCTGTTAATTGATCCTCTGCCAGAACTGTCTACAATTCTAGGCTTCACAGACGCCGTCTTGTTGAAACATCCCTTATACACAACACTCTTATTAATCTTAGTTAAGGAATGGGTTGATGGTTGCTAGCTCATTGGTGGCTAGTGGTTAATGAGTTAATGGTGAGTGGGTGATAGATGGTTTGATGGATAGGCTGGTTGATGGGTGGGTTAGTGGTTGATTGGTTAATAGTGGTTGATGAATGGGTTGATGGGAGATTAACGGATGATTGAATGGTGGTCTGGTGTTTGGTAGAGAGGGCAGTTGATAAGGTAGTTTGATGGAGTGGTTGAAGGAGTGTATGATGGAGTGGTTAAAGGAGTGTTTGATGGGGGTGGCTGTTAGTGTTGGTGAGGTAAAGATGTTTGAAGGGAAAGGAGGGCGAGTTGACCTGATAATTGACGTAGGGTTGAAGGGGAAGGGCGGAGAGGCGTACGAATTTACTCATTGAGTGCCGCCTCCTCCTCCCCCCTCCGTCCCCCCTAATTCCCTCCCCATTCCTCACCACCCCAAGGTTGGGGTGCAGAGTGTGACCCCGGTAATGGAAGACAAACACGCAGCATTGGTTTAGCTGGTCTTAACGACCCCCTCACACCTGACCTGGTTCTTGACCCCACCTCACTCCCATCCAGCACCCCTCTTCTTCCCCTACCCACCCTCAATAACCCCCTACTCATCTCTACCCACTCTGTCCCCTCCCCTTAACACTCGCCCATCACCTTTTCACTCAATACTAACCACCAACGATGCATCCCTACTCCCACATCAACTCCTACTCTCTCATTTATCCCAATTTGCAACCTCTTTCCCTCCTTCCCCCGCCCACGTCCCTCACCATTCGTGTGTCCCCTCTCCGACAGCATCTCTCCCTCTTCCTTTAACCAAGCTGACCTCTTGTACCCTCTCTTAACCTTCACGTCTCCCCTCTCCAGGGACTACTCAGTCTCCCCTCGCTGACAGGTGTACCTCCCTCTCCCTCCTTCCCTCTCTCTCCCTCCTTCCCTCTCTCTCCCTCCTTCCCTTTCTCTCCCTCCTTCACTCTATCTCCCTCTCTCTCTCTATATATATATATAGATATATAATATGTCGTGCCGAATAAGTAAAACACGATTTTGGCTTAAATAGCAACGCTCTTCTTGCCGAATAAGGCAAGCGAAAATTTGTGTATGCAATAATTTCGCAAAAATCATTCTGAACCTAACGAAAAAAAATATATTTCATTGTGTTTGTTTATTATTAAATTATTTGTTTATTATTAAATTATTGTAAACTTATCTAAAATATATTTAGTTTGATTAGGCTAAATTAAATTGCGCTTGCTATAATAAGGTTAGGCAAGTTTTCTAAGGTTCTTTTGCTACAAAATTTTTATTTTTTTCTTTAACATAAATGAAGAAAATATATTTTTAAACGTATAAGAGAAAATTTTAGAAAGGACTTAATTTTAAACGAGTTCTTGCCAATTGACCCAGGATAAAAAATCGTCCTATTTTTAATAAGAACAGATGTTAAGAAAGAAAACGGGAGTTAAAACACACACACGCACACATTTACACCTAAAATATCTCTAATGATATCTCTATTTCTGATGTAATCTACTGTCTCTGACGTTATCTCTCAACGCTGACATTATATCTTTGCGTAGCTCTGAATAATTATATTCGTTAAGCAGTTGGCATACCAGAAAAATAATTAATTTTCTCTTCGTCGCCTTCAACATTATTATCAGCTGTCCTGCCAAGCTTCTTACTGGAAGACACTTGATATTCTTATTATCAGTGTCATGATAATTGATCATAACACGGTGCCAGTAGACGCCTGTCTGCCTTAAGAGGGAGCTGGACAGATACCTAAAGTCAGTACATGATCAGCCGAGCTGTGGTTCGTACGTTGGACTGCGTGTAGCCAGCAGTAACAGCCTGGTTGATCAGGCCCTGATCCACCGGAAGGCCTGGTCAAGGACTGGGCTGCGGGGGCGTTGACCCCTGAAACGATCTCCAGGTAGACTCCAGGAAACATTCTCACCACAAATCTTAGTATCTAAAAGAAAAAAATAAATTATTTTATATCACATACCCTTCATGAACTATTATTGTAGTTAAGAACCATTTCTTCCCTCCAGGAAGGTAGTGTAAACCTGGTATATAATGGATAATTAAAGTGTAATGAACAGGTTAATGCTCAATAATTCACATCCCCTTCTGGGATCCTCTTCATAAGGGGATCGAAATATACAGATCAATTAACCTTCTGTGTTTCTGTCTGTATGTGTGTTATTATTGAGCGCTGGTATATAATAATGAATTATGGTTAAGGACATAAGGTCCAGGGAGAGCAACTTATCCATAATAAAAACGTCTTAAGTGTTATCTCGTGTGTCTTGAACCACATTCCCAAGAAGATTATCACTAGCAATCTCTTGCTTAAATTAACTTCAAAGGCAACTGCTTACGGAGATATTCATCGCCCTAACTGTTTGTAAGAATATATCACAAATTATATACACTGATGGGTGTAAACAAGAGCCCAGTGGGAGGACTGCTCTGCTCTTGTTGCCATGTCATAACTTGCATGCCAACTACTCTCAGCACAGTTAATTAATGATGATTAAGACACACGTGCAACAGTCGGGTATCAGTCAATTACAAAGGCAGTGGGTATAGTAGTGAAATGAAGATGTAATCAGTCCATCAACCTTGAGATATGAAGTGGTCAGTCCCTCAGCCTGGAGAAGAGTTCAGCTCCATGGAGTTGAACTCTTCTCCAGGATGAGGGACTCTATTCTCGGAGCCCGGCCATGGGCCAGGCTCGTCTGGTGCTTGCCTAGACAACCAGGCTGTTGCTGTTGGTGGCTCGCAGCTGATTATAAACATCTGGTAATCTATGAGAGTAACTTGTTGGGATATATGAATTACGGGAACCATGTTGAGTTAGGCGTAAGACTTAACAACTAACTCTGCTTGTGTAACATTGCTTCCTATGTATATCTGTATCCTTTTGAGGCTAGGCCTTTTGTATATCTGATAACGCTTTTGTGGCCTAGTTTCTGGGCCTTTTGTATATCTGATAACGCTTTTGAGGCCTAGTTCCTGGGCCTTTTATGTATCCATACCAGTTCACTCTTTCACTTTCCTCCATTATTTCCTTATTTCTTTACGAACTGCTTCAACCCTCACCATTCTCTTCTTCCTCTTCCCCTTCCCATCTTCCTCTCTCCCTCTGCTTCATTGCCCTACTCTTCCCCTTGCCCTTCCCTGCCTGCCCATGGAAGGTAGATCCATCAGGTGTGGTGGTGGGGTGTTGGAGCCGCGGTGTCGTGGTTATGGACGACCTCTTATTATTTAAAGACCGCCATAATTTGTTATTGCTGGCTCACGCCACAATTATAGAGCGACGCTTCAACGGCATAATATTTTGAAGGTAAGAGGACACCCGTGACTGAGTGGCGTGGCGGGGATGTTGGGGTGGGGCAACGGGGCAGGTGGGCCACGGTGGAACAAGTGGGGTGGAGCAGGGCAGATGAAGCAGGGTAGGACAGGTGGAACAGGGCCTAACAGGTAGGGAAGGGAAGGACAGGTGGAATCATCTCTCGTGTACAGGTGTTGATGACCTGAGCCACCGAGAGGCCTGGTCATGGATCGGGCCGCGGGGGTGTTGATCCCCGGAATACCCTCCAGGTAGACCTTCCTCACGACAGGTGAAGTCACAGGTGGTAACTGTGGCAACTCCTTGGTACTGCTCTCTCGTCCCGCACCTGGGAATGTTTGGTACCTTCAAACGCCTTCTGCTTGCTAGATCTGCTTCTGCATGCATGACTTTGAATACCTGCTGATTGTAAACATCTTTTAGCCACATCTACTTCCACAACTGCTTTGAATGACTCCTCATTGTAAACATTTGTTAACCATAATTACTGCTGTTTTATTACAATCAACATCGCTGTTTGTATATTTTGTCCAAGGAATTGGAGCAATTTTGATTACCTCCCATTTCCATGGTGCTTTATTACTCCTACAGGTTTGGCGATTCTCCACGAAAATAAAAATAATAATTAAAATAATAAATAATTCGCACATAGACTGGAACTTATGAGGACGTTTCGGTCCGACTTGGACCATTAACTAGTGACACAGTTAATGGTCCAAGTCGGACCGAAACGTCGTCATAAGTTCCAGTCTATGTACGAATTATTTATGTATTATTATTTTAATTATTATTGTTATTTGTGTATTATTCCAGTCACGGTATTGTGCCGTTTTGTTCTTCAATAATAATAATAATAATAATAATAATAATAATAATTTTCGTACAGTCATGCGTGGATTCATTCATATACATACTTTGACTCTTGGTAAACTCCCACCTGCACGCACTTATGAGTGGGGTGAACCCACTCGTTCCAACACACTCATTAACACTTCTGAGACACACACACGCATACGCACACGCTATTCCTGGAGATGAAGGGGCTAATTTACAAGGGAAGACTAAGGGAACTCAACCTTATGACCTTACGATTACGACGTACAGGACACTCAAAGGATTTGACAGGGTGAATAAGGAGAGACTGTTGGAATGCGAGGAACAGCGGCCCGAGGACAGAGGAGGATGCTAAGGGCTCATGTCAGCCAGAGGAAGACAGTGGTACCCCGGTTTTCGTCAATAATTCGTTCCAGAATGCTGTTCGAGTGCCGTTACCTAACGAATTTGTTCCCATAATGACAAATATAAATTAGATTAGTCCGTTTCAGACCTCCCAAAAATACTTACAAAAATACACTTACATAATTGTTCGAGTTGGGAGCTGTACGAAATCTGGGGTACCACGTATTAGGAAGTACTTTTTAACCTATGATGGCAATCAGTATGCAGTACCGACAAGGTGATGAGCAAGACGTGTGCATCACTTGGGTATCTGTATTGAAACGTTTCGCCTGCACAGGAGGCTTTGAGTACAGAGATGACTTTATACTGGAGACAGTAATAATAATCTTTATTTCTACAAGTACATGTGCAACGTATACAGGTCTAGCTGACGTCAGTGACATACTACTGTATAGAAAACCCTTTGTTATGCAGAGCATTTCGGGCAAATTAAGTCAATTCTGTCCCCAGGATGCGACCCACACCTGTCGACTAACGCTCAGGTACCTATTTTACTGATAAGTAAACATGGACAACAGGTATCTTAAAGAAACACGTCCTAATGTTTCCACCCATACCGGGGATCGAATCACGGACCTCAGTGTGTGAGCTGAGTGTCCTACGGGACACCAGTGGAAGAAGTGGGAAGTAAAGTTTTAAAATGAAGACTGAGACACTTGCTCAAGTGTTTCATTCTTCAACTTGTCGTTTTTTTTAGACCATTTATAACACAAGTATTAAAATGTTGAGTCCCTTAACCTTGATAATAGGGAGCTTAGTTCCTTAACCTTGATGGGTATTGACTGCTGTGTAGCCTTGATGGTAAGAAAGTGGAGTAATCTTGATATGAATATAACACCATAAACACCTTACTGAGCAGATATGATAGGATCCAAAAAAGGCAAACAAGCAGTAATATTGTGCGCCATTCTATGGTCACCTTAGCAACAATACACTCCGATAATTATTTAACAAATTAAGTATTAATGTTTGCCTGCTAATGCAGACATTCATAGTTTTCTTCAAATTTAAAGGTCAATTTTTCTTGTACCTTAATAGTGTGTACCAATTCCCTTACTCTGAGTGTAATTTTAGAGAAATGGTAAACTTTAGCTATCCAGAGAGGTCTACCGTCCTCTTGGGAATGTGAAACGGAAGCCTATTAAATGTTTTGCACTCTGGCAGGTTAATTGGTTTTTTCTGCTCGTGAACACATGATTTAGCGGGTAAATTTTAGAAACCTCTACGTTCACTCAAAATACTTTTTTTTTTTTTCTTAACTGTGTGTTTCCTAATAGCTCTTATTCCTATCATATTTCTTATTCTAGAAGGCCTGATCTGAGAGCGGACCGCGGGGGCGATTATTCTGTAACCGGGAGAAACCTCATTCATTTACTGCATCATTAGTTTTCATTAAAATTAAACATGCAGAAAAAAAGTTTCTATTAGGAAATTTTATTACCTCAGATTTTCGCCGTCGAAATGGCTAATTTATTGTGACTGGCAGATCCATCCTGTGGAGGATACCGCAAGAACACATGGATACACAAGACCCAGGAACTAGCTGTTGCCAGGAGTACATCTGGATCTACAGTTGCCTTATCCACATACTTCGCATTTGATCATTTGTGTCTGCCAAACTGCCAGAAGTACTTGTAACCAAGTCTAAACCTGGCTACTACAACACCAGTCAGTCTGTTCACAGTGCAAGTTGCTCTGTAAACACACTTAAGTACGTTCATGTTATCGTAGTGGGTGATAGATCTGCTCAGGCTTTGGATAAGTTTGTATATTAGATTGAAATGACCGGAATGCATTACCCCATGACGGTTGACTGATTGGTTCGTTAAGTTTGAAGACTATCGGGAACACATTGGTTGTTAAGGGTTATAATGGTTATATTACGCATGTACAACGCCCAATAAGCACTCAACGTATTGTTTATACGCTAAAAGATGCATACATCTTGGTGTATATACACTGGGAGAAATACTCATCGTGGTGTATAATGAGATACACATTTGTTGGGGTATATATGCTCTGAGGAATACACACATCTTGGTGTATATACACGGAGATGCACACATCTTGGTGTATATACACAGAGATACACATCTTAGTGTATATACACAGAGATATACATATGGTTTATATACACAAATATGCAAACCCTTCGAGGTATATATATATATATATATATATATATATATATATATATATATATATATATATAATGTGTGTGTAATTAAAAAGCTATGCTATTCAGGTAGGAAGACTGGTATCTGCATCAATATATTAAGTTTCATAAATCCGCGAAGAGGGTGGACCATGTTGACTGCAGGTGAAGCCTTAGAGGCCCTTAGTGCTTGTAAGAGGAAAGAGAAAACCTAGAGAAGGCAGGGAGAACCCAAGAGCATGTGTCTGTCATGGTGTGTGGGAGCATGTGTCTGTCTTGGTGTGTGGGGCATGTTTGTCATCATGTGTCTGTCTTTGTGTCTTCATGCGTGTGGTATGTGTCTGTCTTATGGTAGTGAACCCTTTAAGGGAGGGCTAGTGAAGTTCTGTTGATCTAGTGAATTACAGGTGACCTTCCCGCCTTTGCATCACACCTGATTAACAGAAACACACTAACATTTCCTGTGAATAATAATAATAACAATGGTATCCAGTCATCAAGTAATTTATTACAAACCCAAACGGCTCTCCTTCAAAGAGGAGCACTGTGATGCAAGTGAAGGGCCCTTGATTCAAGGAATTGGAGTTACGCTGTCCTTCCTCAAGCCAGACCTAATTTTTTCACATCTCCTCAAGAAAGGTGCCTTGGTGCCGGTGAGGAGCTTTTGATCCAAGGAATTGAGCCTATCCTCCCTCGGATTGATCCTGATTGCCTCTCATCATTCCCGTCTCTGAGTGACCCATACAACTTTGTTACTTTGTTTTTACCACCTTCCTCATTCCACTAGATTTTTATTTTCATTATGGCAAATATTTGTTTTGACATCCTTTTGGTTTATCGGGGTTCTCAGTTTGTCTCTGTTTCTTTTAGTGTACTCTGTCAGTATGTCTGGATATCTTGTATGCCCTGATTCTGTCCCCACTGGTGCTCTCTGCATAGATTCAGTTCAGGGTTTCAGTTTGGGGTATTTTCCTCAGATTAGGAACTAGTGTGGTTGCTATTCTGTTTAATAACTGCGTGCTGTCTTGCTTACAGTGAGAGGCGGGCGAGGCTGCTGCTGCTTCTGCTCCTCGTTCCTTCTCTTCTTACTGCTCTTCTTCCTTCTCTTGTTCTTCCGTCTGCTCTCTTCTTCCTCTGCCGCCTCCTCCTTCTCCTCCTCCTGCCCTTGGTGAGTACCTGTCATAATTAATTATTCAGACCACTGGCTTTTTATCTAGGTGTCCTGTAAATTATTTAACATTTCAGTGTTAGTCTTTAAAATGTTGTATATATATATATATATATAAATATATATATATATATATATATATATATATATATATATATATATATATATATATATATATATATATATATATATATATATATAATATGTAGAAATAGAAGGATCAAGTATTTATTTTTGGATGATCTCATTGAGATACTGGGGGAAAATGTGTGTTGTCTTAAGCTCATGAAGTTTTCATGGGTTTTTCAAGTTTGATGCCCCAGTCTCATGAAGAACGTGAAGGAATAATGATCAGAAATTATATACAGTAGTGACAGGTAGATTAGTAAGGTTCACGTGCAAGAGTTGAGTGTCTTTATTGACGCACACGAGTATTGTTCATCAACCTGAAGCAAGTTTACTTAAACAACCGGATATCCATTAGTCCATATGTGTTTATTGATACCTTAGCTGTGTATCAGTTAGGATACACACACTAATCAGTGGAGAGGCGGGGCTAGGAGCTATGACTCGACCCCTGCAACCACAATCTTCAACTTCCAACTGTATCCCCTTGTTGCTGTGTCCCATCTCTGGAACATTCTGTCTCTGTCCACCTTGTCAATTCCTCTCAGTATCTTATATGTCGTTATCATGTCCTTCCCCTATCTCTCCTGTCCTCCAGTGTCGTCAGGTGAGTAACACACACACAGTTTCTTCAACAATCTTCCACTCCATCCCCCTCCCTCCTACCCCTCATTTCCTCCACGATGTTAACCTGATCTGAACTCTTACTAGTGATCAGGTTAGTGTATCCCGGGTGGGTGGCCCCGTCTCCTGTATCATGTGGTGTCCTTCCTGTTTAATCTAAAAGCTGCTCCTCCCATCACCACTCCTTACCCCCCTTTTTTCTTCACTTCCCCTAACCCCCTTCACCTGCACGCCCCTTAACCCTTCGCCTGTGTAACGTCAACGTGTTCCTGGACACAGTTGAATGATCCTGCTGGGTCTCATGACGGTCCTGGTCGTGTAAAAGCTTCCACAAGGAAATCTGATCACTACCTTCTAAAAGTGGAGGCTCAGATTAGCTGTGCAGGCGTGCGGGCCGCTAGCACCAACAACTTAGTGCCAACGGGTCATGGATCACTCCACGGAGTTTTCTAATTTGACATTTGATAATTTCATGGTAGCATGAAGCACAATAATTCCTCTTTTGGTATAATGTTTAGGATATTGTAAATTTAGTCCAATTTCCAAATTATCTTTGCTGGAGAGAGATATATATGTATGTCGTGCCGAATAGGTAAAACTTGCGATTTTGGCTTAAATAGTAGCGCTCTTCTTGCGAAAATTTGTGTATGCAATAATTTCGCAAAAATCATACTGAACCTAACGAAAAAAATATATTTCATTGTGTTTGTTTATTATTAAATTATTGTAAACTTATTTAAAATATATTTAGTTGGATTAGGCTAAATTAAATTGCGCTTGTTACAACAAGGTTAGGTAAATTTCCTAAGGTTCTTTTGGTACAAATTCATTAATTTTTATATTATCATAAATGAAAAAATATATCTTTAAATGTATAAGAGAAAATTTTAGAAAGGACTTAATTTTAAATGAGTTCTTGCTATTTGACCAATTTTACCTATTCGACACACACACACACACACACACACACATATATATATATATATATATATATATATATATATATATATATATATATATATATATATATCATATATCATATCCAGTAGCAGTGGTATGGCTGTATATAACAATCCTGGCCTAGTATTACCATCCTGGTAAAGCATTTGAGAGAGAGAGAGAGAGAGAGAGAGAGAGAGAGAGAGAGAGAGAGAGAGAGAGAGATAGAGACCCCATGTAACATTAAAACTCAATAATCTAGCTGTAGAGTTGAGTGAAGAAAAGTGTAGTGATGGCTATTGTTGCTGTGCCAAAACTTTTAATAACTCTGTAAGTGATCCAGAAGGCTGAGGTATAATTAAGAAGTGATAATTAATTTGTGGAGAAGATTGTTAAACTGCAAAAATAGGACAGGAGAGGAGCGGAGTAGAGGCGTACCTGGAGTCTACCTGGAGGGTATTCCGGGGATCAGCGCCCCCGCGGCCCGGTCCAGAGTAGAGGAGAAGAAAAGTAGAAGCGTTGAAGAGTAGAGTAGCATAGAGTAAAGGAGGAGCAGCAAAGTAGAAGAGTCGGAGAGTAGAGGAATATTAGAGTATTGTAGGAGATAGTAGAGTGGGAGAGTGGAAGAGTAATACACTAGCGACGTGTTCCTCTTTAATGTTGGAGGCTGCCTTGATGCCAGTGAAGACCTCTTGATTTAAGGAATTGGTACGAACAACCATGAGGTGTTCCCATCTTAATGACAACACACTATGAGCGATCTTTCATTGTGGTAGCAGGTTGTCGCAGCGAAATCTAGTCAGCTGACCAAATGAAAGCCTGGCCTGGCCAGGTCGAAACATATGGGCGAGTCTCCTTACACGTACCACTGCCATTGTTAACCTTCAGTAAAAAGGTACCTGGCCGTTAGTCGATGGTTGTGGGTCGCATCCTGGGGGAATGGTTAAGTACTACGTACAAAATGCTGAGCAATTCAAAGGTGTGTCAAATGACCTAGCATGGGTCAGTGCCTACCTGGAGGTTGTTCCGGTGGTCAACCCGCTTCCCTGCCCTAGACCAGGCCTCCCGGTGGATCAGGGCCTGATCTACCAAGCTGTTAGTGCTGGCCTTTTGTATGATGGGAGGCTGTTGAACAGTCTTGGGTCTCGGACACTTATTGCTTTTTCTCTTAGTGTACTTATGGCACCCTTGCTTTTCATTGGGGATATGTTGCACCGTCTGCCCAGTCTTTTGCTTTCGTAGGGAGTGATTTCTGTGTGTGGGTTTGGGAGCAGTTCCTTAAGGGAGCAAATTATGATATATCTTTCTCGCCTGCATTCTATGGAATACAGGTCAGGGACTTCAATGTTCCCAGTAATTAAAGTGCTTGACCTAACAGATACATACAGTAAAGGTTCTCTGTACACTCTCTGGATCTGCAATCTCGCCTGCCTTAACTGGGGCTGTTAGTGTAGCAATATTCCAGCAAGTGACTTATAGAGGATCATCATTGGCATGGCATCCCTTGTTTTGAAGGTTCCTATTATCCATCATATCACTTATTAGTGGACTTGGAGGGTAGCGCCACTGCCATTGATCTCCAGTTCCTTTGATCCAGAGCCCTCCGGCGTCAAAGCACCTTACGTGAAGAGCCGTAAAACGTGAGAGAGAGGAGAGAGGGAGAGAGAGGGGGGAAGAGAGAGAGAAACATGATCCTGGCTCTTACAAATAGCGTGAGAGGCATCGACCCGTTTCGTTCCGCCTCCATTGTTATTATTGTTATATCCGTGTTTTATAACGTTTGCGTATTATGGCTTCGTTCACGTTTTGTAACATTCGCAACACATCACCTCTATATCAGGAAATACCGAAAAAAAAATATTCGAAAACTTCAGAAATTTACAAATCGAGTGGTTTTATGTGAGACAGTGACGATATGCAGCGTGGAAATTGTTCCTGAGTGTCGGATTGTGTGGTGTCCGCTACGTAGAGAGAGAGAGAGAGAGAGAGAGAGAGAGAGAGAGAATCCACAAGCCTACCAATTATAATAATAATATGTTTATTTACTACAAGTACATGTACAAGGTATACAGGCCTAGCTGACATCAATGACATACATACTATATAGAAAGCCCCTTGTTATGCTGAGCATTTCCCGCAAATTAGGTTAGTTTTGTCCCAGGATGCCACCCACACCAGTAGGCTAACACCCAGGTACAAGGTTTACTGATGGGTGAACATAGACAACCGATGTAAGGAAACACGTCCGATGTTTCCACCCCTTCGCCGGGAATCGAACCCGGACCCTCGTCGTGTGAAGCAAGATCTTTTGCCACCAATTCTCTCTTCCAATCTATCCACAAGCCTATCGATTCTCTCCTCCCGTCATACATACATTCTACAGAATAATTTTCTGCCAAGGGGTTTGAGTGGTATCGTGGTCAGCTCAATCGAAAGTATTGGAGTTAAATCCTGGGCTGGAAGAGATGAAGAACACGTCTCCTAACAGCTGTTGTGCCTGTTACCCACTAGTGAACACATACCTAGAAGTTAGTCAACTGTTAAGGTAAGGTTACTGGGCGAGGACCTCAAAAAAGGACCTCAGTGGAAATAAGCCTCAATACTTGTCTTACTTGGGTAATCCTACTTTATTATTCCTCTATAGTAAAGAAAATATAGTCTGGTGTCTTATTTAATAACGTGTGCTGCTGGTGAGTCAGGTGCTTTGGTGGCAACAGAAATGGTATGTATTCTACAGCTCTTCAAATTAGTGTCTGTTTTGTGCAATGATTTTGAAATCAATTTATATTCTATTAGATGTAGCTTTTCCAATTAGTCTGCAGTATTTTCAGTCGTTCTTCGTTCACTTCTGTACGCTCGAATTGTTTCAGAAATGTTGAAATTGTTTTCGACATTACCGAAATTAAAAACAGTACTGGTAACCTACGTCTGGTAGCACGTCGTTTACGACAAATCCTGGAGCTTGCGTTTACTGACGAGCGCTAAAAAAAAAGATTGATTATGCGTTGTTGAAGTGGTAGCGTATACTGGCACAGGTTGGCACTGTATGACCTTGTTTGTAGAAGGTGGCGTGCGTGCCAGCAGTGATTAAACGCTGAGTTTACTGACGAAACAACTTCCATGGTGTTGAATGTTGTTACTGAATATTATGAAGTGTTACACACACACACACACACACACACACACACACACACACACACACACACACACACACACACAACAGACGATAAAGCTCTAGAAGCAGAGAGTGGACCTAGTAACGACCAGCGAAGAGGCGGAGCCAGGAGCTATAACTCGACCCCCTGCAACCACAAATAGGATAGTACAAATAGGTGAGTACACACACACACACACACACCTTTCTGTGTAGACATATATTTACCTTCTTTTTTTCTTCTTTCCTGACGTCATCTGTCAATTATGTCAGTTGTGAGAACATCCTTATTTTGGTGGCAGATGTGTGGAGAGTGTGAGGGGAGACTATTGGTGGCAGATGTGTGGAGAGTGTGAGGGGAGACTGTTGGATGGGGAGGGTGAGGGGAGACTGTTGGATGGGGAGGGTGAGGGGAGACTGTTGGATGGGGAAGGTGAGGGAGACTGTTGGATGGGGAGGGTGAGGGAGACTGATGGATGGGGAGGGTGAGGGAGACTGTTGGATGGGGAGGGTGAGGGAGACTGATGGATGGGGAGGGTGAGGGAGACTGTTGGATGGGGAGGGTGAGGGAGACTGTTGGATGGGGAGGGTGAGGGAGACTGATGGATGGGGAGGGTGAGGGAGACTGTTGGATGGGGAGGGTGAGGGGAGACTGTTGGATGGGGAGGGTGAGGGGAGACTGATGGATGGGGAGGGTGAGGGAGACTGTTGGATGGGGAGGGTGAGGGAGACTGTTGGATGGGGAGGGTGAGGGAGACTGTTGGATGGGGAAGGTGAGGGAGACTGATGGATGGGGAGGGTGAGGGAGACTGTTGGATGGGGAAGGTGAGGGAGACTGATGGATGGGGAAGGTGGGGAGACTGTTGGATGGGGAAGGTGAGGGAGACTGATGGATGGGGAGGGTGAGGGAGACTGTTGGATGGGGAAGGTGAGGGAGACTGATGGGTGGAGAGGGTGAGGGAGACTGATGGGTGGGGAGGGTGAGGGAGACTGATGGGTGGGGAGGGTGAGGAGAGACTGATGGGTGGAGAGGGTGAGGAGAGACTGATGGGTGGAAGGGTGAGGGAGACTGATGGGTGGGGAGGGTGGACTGAGGTGAGAGGACTGATGGGTGGAGAGGGTGAGGGAGACTGATGGGTGGGGAGGGTGAGGAGAGACTGATGGGTGGAGAGGGTGAGGGAGACTGATGGGTGGGGAGGGTGAGGGGAGACTGATGGGTGGGGAGGGTGAGGAGAGACTGATGGTGGGGTGAGGAGAGATAGTGGAGGTGAGGGAGACTGATGGGTGGGAGGGTGAGGGAGACTGATGGGTGGAGAGGGTGAGGGAGACTGGTGGGGAGGTGGGGAGACTGATGGTGGAGAGGGTGAGAGACTGATGGGTGGGAGGGTGAGGAGACTGATGGGTGGGGAGGGTGAGGAGACTGATGGGTGGAGAGGTGAGGGAGACTGATGGTGGGGAGGGTGAGGGAGACTGATGGGTGGGAGAGGGTGAGGAGAGACAGGGGGGAGGGTGAGGAGACTGTGGTGGGAGGGAGGAGACTGGATGGGTGGGGAGGGTGAGGGAGACTGATGGGTGGAGAGGGTGAGGGAGACTGGTGGGTGGGGAGGGTGAGGGAGACTGATGGGTGGGAGGGTGAGGGAGACTGATGGGTGGAGAGGGTGAGGGAGACTGGATGGGTGGGAGGGTGAGGGAGACTGATGGGTGGAGAGGGTGAGGGAGACTGATGGGTGGGGAGGGTGAGGGGAGACTGATGGGTGGGGAGGGTGAGGAGAGACTGATGGGTGGAGAGGGTGAGGGAGACTGATGGGTGGGAGGGTGAGGGGAGACTGATGGGTGGAGAGGGTGAGGGAGACTGATGGGTGGGGAGGGTGAGGGAGACTGATGGGTGGGGAGGGTGAGGAGAGACTGATGGGTGGAGGGAGAGCGATGGTGGGAGGGGAGACTGATGGGTGGAGGGTGAGGGAGACTGATGGGTGGAGAGGGTGAGGGGAGACTGATGGGTGGGGAGGGTGAGGGGAGACTGATGGGTGGAGAGGGTGAGGAGAGACTGATCGGTGGGAGGGTGAGGGAGACTGATGGGTGGGGAGGGTGAGGGAGACTGATGGGTGGGGAGGGTGAGGGAGACTGATGGGTGGGGAGGGTGAGGAGAGACTGATGGGTGGAGAGGGTGAGGGAGACTGGTGGGTGGGGAGGGTGAGGGGAGACTGATGGGGGGGAGGGTGAGGGCAGACTATGGGTGGGGAGGGTGAGGGAGACTGATGGGTGGAGAGGGTGAGGGGAGACTGATGGGTGGAGAGGGTGAGGGAGACTGGTGGGTGGGGGAGGGTGAGGGGAGACTGATGGGTGGGGAGGGTGAGGGAGACTGGTGGGTGGGGAGGGTGAGGAGAGACTGATGGGTGGAGATGGTGAGGGAGACTGATGGGTGGAGAGGTGAGGGAGACTGATGGGTGGGAGGGTGAGGGAGACTGATGGGTGGGGAGGGTGAGGGGAGACTGATGGGTGGGGAGGGTGAGGGGAGACTGATGGGTGGAGAGGGTGAGGGGAGACTGATGGGTGGAGAGGGTGAGGAGAGACTGATGGGTGGGGAGGGTGAGGGGAGACTGATGGGTGGGGAGGGTGAGGAGAGACTGATGGGTGGAGAGGGTGAGGGAGACTGGTGGGTGGGGAGGGTGAGGGAGACTGATGGGTGGAGAGGGTGAGGGAGACTGGTGGGTGGGGAGGGTGAGGGAGACTGATGGGTGGGGAGGGTGAGGGCAGACTAATGGGTGGGAGGGTGAAGGAGACTGATGGGTGGAGAGGGTGAGGGAGACTGATGGGTGGAGAGGGTGAGGGAGACTGGTGGGTGGGGAGGGTGAGGGAGACTGATGGGTGGAGAGGGTGAGGGGAGACTGGTGGGTGGGGAGGGTGAGGGGAGACTGATGGGTGGGGAGGGTGAGGGCAGACTAATGGGTGGGGAGGGTGAGGGGAGACTGATGGGTGGAGAGGGGCGTGACGGCGGGGAGAGTGACGAGAGGGTCGTGAAGGAGGGAAGAGTGATGGGTGGAGAGGGTGAGGAGAGGGGCGTGAAGGAGGGGAGACTGGTGAAGAGAAGAGGGAAGGAGATTAGAGGGGGCAGAAGGAGAGAAGAGCTGACAGGGAGGGGAAGGCATGATTGGGGGTCGAGAAGGGAGAGGAAGAGAATATGGAGTGGGGAGGATTGGTGTGGAGTGGGGAGCAGGCACGTGGACTGGGGAGGAGAGGGGCGGGGCGTGATGGTGATGGGCGGGGTGAGAATGTGATGGGCGGGGTGAGAATGTGATGGGCGAGGCGTGAAGGTGAGTAAGGGCGGGAGTAGAGGTGAGGGGCGGGGCGGGGCGGGGAAATAAAATGAAATCAAGAATATGTGTAAGTGCATTCATGTGTTGAAAGCTGCCTGAGATACATCAACATCAACATTTACTCCTGTTTCCGTTTTGCTTTCGTGCTGTATGTATATATGTATATATGTATATATATATATATATATATATATATATATATATATATATATATATATATATATATATATAGGTGTAGGTTGGTAGACAGCAACCACCCAGGAGGTACTACTGTCCTGCCAGGTGACTGTGAAACAGAAACCTGAAACTGTTTTACATGATGGTAGGATTGCTGGTGTCTTTTTCTGTCTCATAAACACGCTGGATAACAGGTATATCTAGCTACTTCTACTTACACTTTAGGTCACACTACACTGGCATACACATGCATATATATACATACACACATCTAGGTTTTTCTTCTTTTCTTAATAGCTCTTGTTCTTTTTATTTTCTCTATTGTCCATGGGGAAGTGGAAAAGAATCTTTCCTCCGTAAGCCATGCGTGTCGTATGAGGCGACTAAGATGCCGGGAGCAATGGGCTAGTAACCCCTTCTCCTGTACAAATCTACTAAAAACGAGAAGAAGAAAAACTTTATAAAATTGGGGTGTCTGAATGTGCGTGGATGTAGTGCGGATGATAAGAAAGAGATGATTGCCGATGTTATGAATGAAAAGAAGTTGGATGTCCTGGCCCTAAGCGAAACAAAGCTGAAGGGGGTAGGCGAGTTTCAGTGGGAGAAATAAATGGGATTAAGTCAGGAGTATCTGAGAGAGTTAGAGCTAAGGAAGGGTAGCAATAATGTTGAAGGATCAGTTATGGAAGGAAAAGAGGGAATATAAATGTGTAAATTCAAGGATTATGTGGATTAAAATAAGGGTCGGATGCGAAAAGTGGGTCATAATAAGCGTGTATGCACCTGGAGAAGAGAGGAGGTAGAGGAGAGAGAGAGATTTTGGGAGATGTTAAGCGAATGTATAGGAACTTTTGAACCAAATGAGAAGTAATTGTGGTAGGGGACCTAAATGCTAAAGTGGGAGAAACATGCAGAGAGGGTGTAGTAGGTAAGTTTGGGGTGCCAGGTGTAAATGATAATGGGAGCCCTTTGATTGAACTTTGTATAGAAAGGGGTTTAGTTATAGGTAATACATATTTTAAGAAAAAGAGGATAAATAAGATACAAGATATGATGTAGGGCGTAATGACAGTAGTTTGTTGGACTATGTATTGGTAGATAAAAGACTGTTGAGTAGACTTCAGGATGTACATGTTTATAGAGGGCTACAGATATATCAGATCACTTTTTAGTTATAGCTACAGTGGGAGTAAAGGTAGATGGGATACAAGGAAAATAGAATCAGTAAGTAAAAGAGAGGTGAAGGTTTATAAACTAAAAGAGGAGGCAGTTAGGGTAAGATATAAACAACTATTGGAGGATAGATGGGCTAGTGAGAGTGTAGGCAATGGGGTCGAAAATGTATGGGGTAGATTTAAAAATGTAGTGTTAGAGTGTTCAGCAGAAGTTTGTGGTTACAGGCGAGTGGGTGCAGGAGGGAAGAGGAGCGATTGGTGGAATGATGATGTAAAGAGAGTAGTAAGGAGAAAAAGTTAGCATATGAGAGGTTTTTACAAAGTAGAAGTGATGCAAGGAGGGAAGAGTATATGGAGAGAAAAGAGAGGTTAAAAGAGTGGTGAAGCAATGTAAAAGAGAGCAGATGAGAGAGTGGGTGAGATGTTATCAGCAAATTTTGTTGAAAATAAGAAAAAGTTTTGGAATGAGATTAATAAGTTGAGGAAGCCTAGAGAACAAATGGATTTGACAGTTAAAAATAGGAGAGGCGAGTTATTAAATGGAGAGTTAGAGGTATCGGGAAGATGGAGAGAATATTTTGAGGATTTGTTAAATGTTGATGAAGACAGGAAGCTGTGATTTCGTGTGTAGGGCAAGGAGGAATAACATCTTGTAGGAGTGTGGAAGAGCCAGTTGTGGGTGTAGGGAAGTTCGTGAGGCAGTGGGTAGAATGAAAGGGGTAAGGCAGCTGGGATTGATGGGATAAAGATAGAAATGTTAAAAAGCAGGTGGGGATATAATTTTGGAGTGGTTGGTGCTATTATTTAATAAATGTATGGAAGAGGTAAGGTACCTAGGGATTGGCAGAGAGCGTGTATTGTTCCTTTGTATAAAGGCAAAGGGGACAAAAAGAGTGCAAAAATTATAGGGAATAAGTCTGTTGAGTGTACCTGGTAAAGTGTATGAGTAGAGTTATTATTGAAAGAATTAAGAGTAAAACAGAAAGCAGGATAGCAGATGAACAAGGGGGCTTTAGGAAAGGTAGGGGTGTGTAGACCAAGTGTTTACAGTGAAACATATAGGTGAACAGTATTTGGATAAGGGTAAAGATGTTTTTGTGGCATTTATGGATTTGGAAAAGGCGTATGATAGGGTAGATAGGGGGCAATGTGGCAGATGTTGCAGGTGTATGGAATAGGAGGAAGGTTACTGAAAGCAGTGAAGAGTTTTTATGAGGATAGTGAGGCTCAGGTTAGAGTGTGTAGGAGGGAAGGGGACTATTTCCCAGTAAAGTGGGCCTTAGACAAGGATGTGTGATGTCACCGTGGTTGTTCAATATATTTATAGATGGGGTTGTAAGAGAAGTGAATGCGAGGGTCTTGGCAAGAGGTGTTGGGCTAAAAGAT
>WNWK01011140.1:0-40000 GCA_009830355.1 Cherax destructor | reverse complement strand
CATCACATCTGTCAGACACTGCAACATCATGGGATCTTGATACAAGGAATTCTTCAATACTTGTCCAACCTTTGGACGAAGACCTACTTACACTAGTGGATGGTTCCACTGTGGCTCAGCCTCCTCTGCTTCCACTCACCTGACTACAGTATATAAGTCACTTCTCCGACCATATGCTGTACTTTCTTCAAGATTGATGGACTGAACACATCGACTCCAGGCCGAGGGACTGATTGCCTCAAACTCCTCCTCTCCTTACACCGTTCTGCTTTGTATTGGACTGATGAAGCCATTGTGTGGCGAAACGTTTCCTCAAAGATTCCCATATGTTGCATAAGTGTCTCGTTCTTCAACAATATAAGTTAGATCTAACTTTGAGTGTACAGCATCAGTGTGGAACTCCCACGTGATGAAGCACATAAAGGCACTGGAGAAAATCCAAAGGGTTGCAACGAGATGAGTGCCGGAACTGAGAGAAATGACATGATCATGATATACAAAATACTTAAAGGAATAAAGGAATAAAGTGTATAGGGACAGGATGAGATGCAAGGAGAGGGAGTCAGGGAATATAGATGGTGAGTGAATACGAAGGTGGGCCACAGGGACGTTACGAAGTACTTTTTCAGTTTTAGAGTGGTGGGTTAAATGTATCGCATGTAGAAGTAGTGGAAACAATATAAGCAGTTTCGAAAGTAAATATGATCGAGCCCTGAAGGCCAGTAAGAGGCAGTGCCAGGAGCTGTAAATCGATCTCTGCGCACACCATCAATTACATTTAAGTATACACACACACACACCAAGCCAAAAGCTGTGACACGACCCCTGCAACCACAAATAGGTGAGTACACACACAAACACACACACACACACACACACACATACACACACACACACACACACACACACACACACATCTTTGCCTTGGGCAAAACCAGACCAGGCAAGTGTGAGGAATACGCTGCGACGGGGCAAGCTTATGTTACCTGTTGTGGGTGGAATGGGGGGCAGGTGATTGTGGCTGCGGGTGTGGGGTGGTGGTTGTTGTGGTAGGTATGGTAGGGGTGGTGATGCATGTTGTAATAGTGGTGGTGGTGATTGTAGTAGTAGTTCAGCTCAGTTGCTTTATTTATTCAGTGCTTTATTTCATATAATGCAGTTCGTTCTACTTAGCATTTTTTTCCAATAAAGCCTCGTTTTTATTTTATTTTCAATGTTTTTTTTTTAATTTTTTGGATAATTTTGAAAAGGTAGTTAATGTGAAAAATCGTAAAATGGATCATTGTATACAATTTGACCTACCTGTGTAACATAAAGACATCACACGTTATATATTGACAGTTTATTTATATGCTTCTCCTGCACTGTGTATTTCTCAGCTGCTCACAGGTAAATAAACGTACTTATAGTTGATTAATGATGCTGTAGCTAACTTATTCTAGATTTTTAAATGCATAGAAGTAGAGGTGATGACATTGGTGATGGTGTGTTAGCTAGTGATGCTGGTACATGTAGTGGTGGAGGTAGATGTGGATGTGGTAGTGGTAGATGTGGTGTTAACAGTAATTACGGTGGTGATAACAATTACGTGGCTTCCAGCGCATCGGAGCTTCCATTCTCACCTCCCCACATTTCCTCTCACTATATAGAATATGTCAAGGTAAAACATAGCTCGTGGCGGTGGAATATTTGTTCGTTAAAAAAACAGAACAAGTGTCCTGTCACGGGTCTTCGTCACATGAAGAACCATGCCTAGTTAATCGCGTCTATGATAGACCGCAGAGTGGGAATGTGATCATAACATGAGACACTGAGAGGGTAGAGACCGCAGGATGAGTGGGAATGTCATCATAACATGAGACACTGAGAGGGTAGAGACCGCAGGATGAGTGGGAATGTGATCATAACATGAGACACTGAGAGGGTAGAGACCGCAGGATGAGTGGGAATGTGATCATAACATGAGACACTGAGAGGGTAGAGACCGCAGGATGAGTGGGAATGTCATCATAACATGAGACACTGAGAGGGTAGAGACCGCAGGATGAGTGGCAATGTCATCATAACATGAGACACTGAGAGGGTAGAGACCGCAGGATGAGTGGCAATGTCATCATAACATGAGACACTGAGAGGGTAGAGACCGCAGGATGAGTGGGAATGTCATCATAACATGAGACACTGAGAGGGTAGAGACCGCAGGATGAGTGGGAATGTCATCATAACATGAGACACTGAGAGGGTAGAGACCGCAGGATGAGTGGGAATGTGATCATAACATGAGACACTGAGAGGGTAGAGACCGCAAGATGAGTGGGAATGTCATCATAACATGAGACACTGAGAGGGTAGAGACCGCAGGATGAGTGGGAATGTCATCATAACATGAGACACTGAGAGGGTAGAGACCGCAGGATGAGTGGGAATGTCATCATAACATGAGACACTGAGAGGGTAGAGACCGCAGGATGAGTGGGAATGTCATCATAACATGAGACACTGAGAGGGTAGAGACCGCAGGATGAGTGGGAATGTCATCATAACATGAGACACTGAGAGGGTAGAGACCGCAGGATGAGTGGGAATGTCATCATAACATGAGACACTGAGAGGGTAGAGACCGCAGGATGAGTGGGAATGTCATCATAACATGAGACACTGAGAGGGTAGAGACCGCAGGATGAGTGGGAATGTCATCATAACATGAGACACTGAGAGGGTAGAGACCGCAGGATGAGTGGGAATGTCATCATAACATGAGACACTGAGAGGGTAGAGATGGGGATAGTGACGTGAGTTACAATAACAGGGAGGTAAAAGGACACAAGTGCAACTAATGCGACATTTTATTGTGGCAACGTTTCGCTCTCCAGGAGCTTTGTTAAGACGGCTTGACAAAGCTCCTGGAGAGCGAAACGTTGCCACAATATGTGGAAAGACACTTATGTACAGGACATTTATAATAAACGTTTCGCCACAAGTGGTTTCTTCAGTGTTAATACAGAGATAACTAAGAAACGAATTTACATAGTTGCTACAGTTGAATATCGCATTAGTTGCAAATGTTATTTTACCAAACATATTGTCGGTAATTCTACCAACATTATTACAATAACAGGGAGTGACTCACGAGATCGTAATGACACGATTGTAAACAAACCATACCACGGGCGGGGATTGAACTCGTGGCTGGAGTTTTGCGACTCACTCGCCACGAGTTCAATCCCCATCCCTGGTGTGGTTTAATAACGGAGAACTGGAAGCTCAAAACTTAGATGAGCTACGTTGATGTCAGGAAATATTTATTCAGTTTGAGGGTAGTGAAATACTGGAAATAAATTGTATAAAATACCGACACAATGGAAATATAAACACATAAGCAGTATAATGTGATCCTTTATTGACAACGTTTCGCCCACACACTATCACCCTACTAGGAACATTGTCACACGCAGCTTTCTCCACCTGACTCCATCCTATATATACTCACGTACCTTTCACCCAGATACATCTGTTTGTGACTTGATAAAGCCAACTGTGTGGGCGAAACGTTGTCAATAAAGGATCACATTATACTGCTTATGTGTTTATATTTCCATTGAAATACTGAGTCTAGCCGAGTAAGGAAGACTGTGGCAGATGAGGCAATCAGTCTCTGTCTTAGTTAACGAAATATTTGCAAAATGAAGATACAAAGGTGTTGTACGTGTGCATAATTATTGAGATAGTATGAAGGTATTATACATGTGCATAATTAATGAGATAGTATGAAGGTATTGTACATGTGCATAATTTATTTAATAGTCGGTATGGTATACCATTCTTCTACTGAATGAGGAAGTTGGAAATAGATTCAATACACAGTTTCAAAACTAGACGCGATGAGTCCCAGGGAGCAAGCAGCCAAAAATATCGACCGACTAGAGGTTAAAACTCGCGGGGTCAGGAGCACTGACTCGACTCCTGCAAACAACACGACTTGTACAACTCTGAGTGCACTAACACCTCATACTGGGCAACAGCTGGGTATCTTTATTGTTGAAACGTTTCGCCCACACAGCAAGCTTCTTCAGTCATATACAGAGGCAGCAGATGTAGTAGTGAAATGAAGATTATGTAATCAGTCCATCAACCTTGTAGATAAGAGGTGGTTAGTCCCTCAGCCTGGAGAAGAGTTCATCTTCATCAGCATGTCGGTATTTTATACCATTTTCAACACCTCATACTGGGACAGACCAGGACCAGGAACCAGGGGACACGGATGAAAGCCAGACGTACACATGATCCACAGTAAATAATAAAGGCTCAGGGTGGTAAGAAACGGGAATTAGCTGGATAAAGCAGTAGAAAGGTAAATTCAGAAGCTTCAGGTGTAGGCATGATAGAGCCCACAAGACCAGGAACCAAAACTGATGTTCTGTGCGTCTTATGAGGCGGGACCAGGAGCTGAGATTACCCCAGTAATCGCAGTGGTCAGTACACATAAAAAAAAGCAATATAAAGAGCTCAGTAATTCCACAGCTGCCTTTGAAGATAGTAATTGCAAAGCCCTCGTTGGTAGATTGGAAATGACGATCTCGCCACACCGTGAAGGCAACAAATTTCTCAAGGAGTTCATAAAAGATTAGGGCAAACTACTTAAAGATTCTTTGCATCATCAACAAAAGGATCACAATTTTGATCTCCATGAGAGAGATGCAGAAAAACACTAAACATGTACCTTTGTAAATATCTTGGTTGAGAGCTGGAAGGGGATCTACAGTAGTGTGCTTAAACTAATGTTATCTTAAAAAAATAAATTGAATAAATAAATACGACATTAGGTGTGTTAAAGTAACTACAAATAAGTAATTAAACGAGAGAGAATGGATACACGAGGCTTGTGTTGAGTGGAAACAAATTAATAAGCAGAGTTAAGAAGTACAAAACAGTATTGTTTATGCGCTGGCACATATGGTTGACATTGACGGGACTCTGAGAAATGCGTGATGCTTCTTTGCGTGTATATAAAGTGGTACAGAGAGAGAGAGAGAGAGAGAGAGAGAGAGAGAGAGAGAGAGAGAAGGGGGGAGTAGAATTTACATAAATACATTCTAAATTGAAGAACAAGTATGAAATACGAAAACTAGGATAAACCAGAAAATAAAATATAAAATATCGTGAAAATATGAATTTAACACCATTGTATTCGCGGTCAAAATACTAATTGTTGTCATCATCAAAAATGGAAAACAAATGTAGGAAATTTAAAAAAAAATAAACACCAAGTAGCACAATACTGAGAAATGGCTGATCTGTTGCTCCTTGAAGGATGCCACTACTATAGTGAGAGTCCCTTCTCTGTGTTCCCAGATGTCTGCTACCAGTAACAGTTGTAACAACCTCAGCATCAACAGCAGCAGCCAGCGTCTGATGACTAATGTAGGGGTGCATACTCGTGATAGCAGTACCCTGGTTGACCAGGTAGTCAGGAAGCAGATTGTTCTCAGGCCGTGCTCGCAGGGTAGAATAACCCGTGAACCGTAGCTTAGACATCTGGACTGATCAAGACATTAAGGAAACGTTCACCACGAGTGGCTTCGTGGCGAAACGTTTTTAATATCTTGATCAGTGTATACGCATCTTTTACCTCCAAGTTTTCAGTATTAACACACCAGTTCTACCAGCCTACAAAACCGGCCCAGATATATCACGGTAAAATGGGTAGTTTCGTAGTTGTACATTGAGTTCCGTACTTAGTAGCTGGGAACGGAATTGGGAGAATCTCAGTGTACATGATAATGGAGGATAAACCAGGATCTCCCTGCAGGAGATAAACAATTTGCCACTTTTTCCCCCTTCCCTTTTTTTTCTACATTGGCAGATTTCATAATATGAGACGCCAGCTGGAAATAAATCCACAAGATGAAACATTGAACCGAACCGATACGTAGGATGCCGGTGGAAAACAGTCTAAAGCAGTGAAGGACCAACCAGGTCCTGAGCCTCTCTGCTTGAACCACTGAAAGACCGGCAAGATCTCTGCACTGATCCTCTCTCCTGAGCAATAACACAGCCACTATAGCGCACCGTTTCATTGTTCCTTTCTGCTGAACCATTTTGCTCAATCAGACATTGCCTTGGACCACTATACTGAACGCAGCACTATACACATAAGTTAAAATCATATTGAGTCTTCATGCTAATGCAGGTTAACACTGAAAGCAGCTTGTTAGAATCGAGAGATACTGGCGAGAGGTTGTTGTACCGTGGAAAAGAGCGAGTCTATGAAACAGTGTGAGCAGTATTCTGGACGTGCCAGGAAAGAAGCCTTGTTCTCACTTCTGTTGTTTCAACGGATCTTTTCACAGCAGTGGGAAAAAACTTTCTTAAGGGCAGCAGATGCAAATATTTGTATTTTAAGGACAAAGAAACAGAGGGAGAGACGTGGAAGGGGAGGGAAAAAGACTAGGAAAAGGCCCTTAGAGCTGCAGTTCTTGTAAAACTCTCTGCAGCATCTGTACACTTAGTAAGGAAGTCTGGCTATTTGGTGTTCTCGTTTATAGCGTAAACAAACATGTTTTACTCTGAAGAATGGATTATTTTGACTCTGGGACCCAGGAATGTCATCTTGCAACAGACGGCTTAGTAAAGCATAGCATCTTAGAAATAAAGAGGTAATGTGTGTCTTTAACGTTATCTTTAACTATCCCAGAATATGTACATTGGGAAAGGCCACCAGTTAGCCTTAATCTAGACAAGCTTTGTATGCTTATTAATGTTAACATTGTAGTCCATGAATGAAAGATACACCGAGACCTCCCACTCAAGGTTGATGGACTGATGACATCGTCTTTATATCTCTACACCTTCTGCTCACTCTTCTGTACTCGACTGAAGAAGCCTACCGTGTAGGCGAAACGTTTCCGATTAAAGATACCTAACTGTTGCACATGTGTCTTACTTACCAAGAATAAATTATGAATTCTGGCCCGTGTAGAGCACTTGTTAAGTGATGGTATACAGGTGCAACCCAGAAAATAAACACCAAAAAAAAGTGGCCAAGGTAATGATGACTGGAGAACAAGGTAATGATGACTGGAGAACAAGGTAATGATGACTGGAGAACAAGGTAATGTTGACTGGAGAACAAGGTAATGATGACTGGAGTACAAGGTAATGATGACTGGAGAACAAGGTAATGATGACTGGAGAACAAGGTAATGATGACTGGAGTACAAGGTAATGATGACTGGAGAACAAGGTAATGATGACTGGAGTACAAGGTAATGATGACTGGAGTACAAGGTAATGATGACTGGAGTACAAGGTAATGATGACTGGAGTACAAGGTAATGATGACTGGAGTACAATGTAATGATGACTGGAGAACAAGGTAATGATGACGAGTACAAGGTAATGATGACTGGAGAACAAGGTAATGATGACTGGAGTACAAGGTAATGATGACTGGAGTACAAGGTAATGATGACTGGAGTACAAGGTAATGATGACTGGAGAACAAGGTAATGATGACTGGAGTACAAGGTAATGATGGCAGTCATCATTACCTTGACCTCCGGTCATCGCTTAGCCTACTGAGGGTTATTTGAAAATGACCCCTGGTAGAAGGAGACACTTGCCCTGTTTCCTGACGAGTGTACGACCACCAGTGGTGGTTAACCTACCACTGGCACCACAGGCAATTCAATCAATCTGATTACTTATCTCTCTCTCTTTCATTTTCACTCATAAAGTTACCAGTAATGTGTTTTGTTGTGGGAGTAAGTGTCGGGGGGGGGGGAGGTTAGTTTCACAGTCTCTATATTTAAGTATTACTCAAGTGTTTGTTAAGTAAGAACAACAACAGCTGTGGCATGTGGCGGACGCTGAGAGAGAGAGAGAGAGAGAGAGAGAGAGAGAGAGAGAGAGAGAGAGAGAGAGAGAGAGAGAGAGAGGATAGAGGACAGAAGGACCATGAGAAGGACAACAAAGAAAGAGATAAAAGTAAGAGAAGGAAGAGGTAAAAGAGGAGGTAGAAATAGATTGATATAGCGAGAGATAACTATGAAGAGCATAGTAGAGTCCGTATTCTCTCTCTCACGTTAGGATTAATTCAAAACTTGATCTAAAAAATACTTTTCTCTAGAGTGTCGAGCAGCACAAAGAATCATCTGCTTCCTGTTGTCGCCCGATGTTTATCGTGAGTTAACTTTGTGGAACAGCTGTAGATTCTTAAGCAAGTTTCCCATCCCCAGTAGATGTTCACTCGCATCAAGCGAGCGATGAACAGCTGATAGAACAGGTGATAGATAAATATAAAATGTGAATGAACACCGCGAGCAGCTCATTGAATGCATGAGAACATGTGGATGAATGAATGAGGGGGAGGGAGGGTGGGAGGGGGAGAATGGAGAGAAAAAGGAAGGGTGGGAGGGAACGAAGGAGGGAGAGTGGGTGCTAGTGAAGGATGTTTTGTTTTTGTAACAAAACTGGGTACAACAGCAACGTGCTGCTACCCTATTCTGTATGAGAGTTACAAAGTGGGAACAAAAGGTAGGTATGTTTCCCTGTCATATACCATCACGCAGGATGGGTTACATACAATGTTAAAATTTGTCAGCCTAAGCTGGGAAACTTCGGTAGGGCAATAAGGATGTTGTCTAGTATTCCAGCAAAGGTTCATTAGCTACGGTACCTTCAAAGGTTTCATTTCTTCCTATATGCATGAATATTGGAATTTGTATGAAGATGTCTTCAAGAGGAAATGTGATCATTTCCTTAAGTCAGTTCCTGATTAACCGGGCTGTGGTGCATAAGTTGGACTACTTGCAGCTGGCACTAACCGTCTGGTTGATTAGGAGGGGAAGGAATGCAAGGGGTGGGTGTGAAGGTAGGAACGTGGAGAAGAGATGAAGGAAAGAAGGGTGGTTAGGATGGAAGGAGGGAGGGATCTAGGAAGAGGGAGAGTTGATGTAACGCCAGTTGAGTAAAAAGCGTAAAAACTACGAGGAACGCTGTGTGTGTGTGTGTGTGTGTGTGTGTGTGTGTGTGTGTATGTGTGTGTGTGTGTGTATGTGTGAGTCACTGTGACAGCTGGTAACATGGCGTCTGTCCACCACCCTCACTCTATGTACGCTTCTCATTGTGTATACTTGTTCCCTCATTGTGTATACTGTCCCTCACTGTGTACACTCTCCCTCCCCTCTGTTCCTCGCTATGTACACTCTTTCCCTCTTGTCCCCATTAAGTTTTCCCAACTCAGAGCAATGGGTTCAAATTGAAAAACAGTAGATTTAGAAAGGATCTAGGTTAGGCACTGGTTTAGCAATAGAGTTGTGGATAAGTTGAACAAACTCCCGAATAGCGTCACTGAAGTGAAAACTTTGGGTAGCTTTAAAAATACGTTTTGAATTGGGCAAGTACCTGAGCGGGTGTGGGTAGGAGTTAGACCTGTCTAGCAAGGGCCAGTAAGAAATGGTATGGTGATACCGACAAGATATGGAAAAAGATACTTGTGTACAGTTCAGGACATTTATTAAAATGTCCTGAACAATACACAAGTGTCTTTTTCTACAACATGGACCAGTAAGCTTGTTGCAGTGCTCCTCCTTTCATAAGAACGCAAAAACATAAGGAGTGGAAAATAGGCACAAATGCAGCATAATGCGATCCTTTATTGACTAAGTTTCAGCCGGGCTGTGGTTCGTATGTTGGACTACGTTCTGTCAGCAGTAACAGCGTAGTTGATCAGGCCCTGATCCACCGGGAGGCCTGGTCATGGAGCGGGCCGCAGGGGCGTTGATCCCCGGAATACCCTCCAGGTAGACTTCAGGCAGGTAGGCACACTGTATGGGCGAAACTTAGTCAATAAATGCATTATACTGTATTTGTGTGTGTTTTTTTCTACCATGTAGGTATTTTATACCATACTATTTATTTCCATAAGAAATGAGTACTGAGGCAGGCCTGATGGCCCATGCTAGGCAAGTTCAATTCACACCGACCTACCCATACCTACTCGTATACTTTTTTATCCTATTTTTTTAAAACTGCATAAGGTTTTAGCTTCAATAACCTACTCGGGAGTTTGTCTACTCATCCACAACTCTCCAAACCAATGCTTTCCTATATCTTTTTTTAAATCATTTTTTTTTTACCATCTTGAACCTATTGCTGCGAGTCCTATCTTGGTTAGATATTTTTAGCACGTTATTTATATCCCCTTTATTTGTTCCTGTCTTCCATGTATACACCTCAGTCATTTCCCCCCTTCCCTAATTCTACATCTTTCCAGAGAGTGCAGATTTAGTGCCCTCAGTTCTGTGTTCTTAAGTTTTCAGGTGTACTCTGTCTGCCCTTTATCCTCCCTTTCCAATCCATCTTCTTCACTGTATACACTCTCCGTCTCTTTCAACACTTATATCCATCTTGTGAACGGTAGCAGCTAGTTTATTGTACACCCCTATCCATCTTGTGAACGTTAGCGGCTAGTTTATTGGTCACCCCTATCCATCTTGTGAACGGTAGCAGCTAGTTTATTGTACACCCCTATCCATCTTGTGAACGTTAGCGGCTAGTTTATTGTACACCCCTATCCATCTTGTGAACGGTAGCAGCTAGTTTATTGTACATCCCTATCCATCTTGTGAACGTTAGCGGCTAGTTTATTGTACACCCCTATCCATCTTGTGAACGGTAGCAGCTAGTTTATTGGTCACCCCTATCCATCTTGTGAACGGTAGCAGCTAGTTTATTGGTCACCCCTATCCATCTTGTGAACGGTAGCAGCTAGTTTATTGTACACCCCTATCCATCTTGTGAACGGTAGCAGCTAGTTTATTGTACACCCCTATCCATCTTGTGAACGGTAGCAGCTAGTTTATTGTACACCCCTATCCATCTCGTATACGGTAGCAGCTAGTTTATTGTTCACCCCTATCCATCTCGTATACGGTAGCAGCTAGTTTATTGTACACCCCTATCCATCTTGTGAACGGTAGCAGCTAGTTTATTGTACACCCCTATCCATCTTGTGAACGGTAGCAGCTAGTTTATTGTACACCCCTATCCATCTTGTGAACGGTAGCAGCTAGTTTATTGTACACCCCTATCCATCTTGTGAACGGTAGCAGCTAGTTTATTTGTCACCCCTATCCATCTTGTGAACGGTAGCAGCTAGTTTATTGTACACCCCTATCCATCTCGTATACGGTAGCAGCTAGTTTATTGTACACTCCTATCCATCTTGTGAACGGTAGCAGCTAGTTTATTTGTCACCCCTATCCATCTTGTGAACGGTAGCAGCTAGTTTATTGTACACCCCTATCCATCTCGTATACGGTAGCAGCTAGTTTATTGTACACCCCTATCCATCTTGTGAACGGTAGCAGCTAGTTTATTGTTCACCCCTATCCATCTCGTATACGGTAGCAGCTAGTTTATTGTACACTCATCCATCCTGTGGACGGCAACGGTTAGAATTCTAGGGAAAAAGGCACAGGGGTAAAAAAAAAAAAATAGCAAAAAAAAAAATCACAGAAAAGTGAGGAAATATTTAGTGGGAATAATGAAAGTAAGTCAGGTGACTCTGGAAAACATGTTTCAGGTATGGTAGCACAATGGTAGTGTATACCAACAGTATGCAATGTGTAATAATGTTGGTAGAATTACCAACAATATGGTAAACACCTTGGTAATAGTGACAAGGTGGTTTAAAAAGACACTTTAGCAAACAATAGGACATTATTATTAGAAAACGTTTCAATCCTGGGACCTTGATGAAGGTCCCAGGACCAAAACGTATTCTAATATGTCCTAGTGTTTGTTCAGGTGTCTTTCTAAACGGGCAATATGTTAGGTAAAAGGACACATGTACAACTCGTGCGATATTTTATTGTGGCAGTAGTTGCACATGTGTCCTTTTACCTAGCCGTATGTACTGTAAATAAGACAGTGTAGGCTATATTTTTTTTATAGTAAGATACCATCACCCGCATTGTTTGTCTTATATTTTTCAAGCATCTTCATGTTGTTTCAAGGAGGCAGTTTAGTAGTTTGTTCCATTCAACTAAATAGGTTATCCACCAGACTAATGTTGGTAATGGACTCGACTAACTAGGTTATCCACCAGACTAATGTTGGTAATGAACTCGACTAACTAGGTTATCCACCAGACTAATGTTGGTAATGAACTCGACTAACTAGGTTATCCACCAGACTAATGTTGGTAATGAACTCGACTTACTAGGTTATCCACCAGACTAATGTTTATAACAAACTCCCTAAGAATAGTTTGTTGTTCCACACTACATATTCGCAATTTGTATTGTTCAGTCGTGTGATTGTAGCAGTTCCTCTTAACCATGTAAAAGTTTGAAAAACTACAAATATTTAAACAACTGTCTTTTTTTTATGACTTTTTTTTAAAAGAAGAAACTTTTTTTTTCTGCCTTGGAGTTACTGTGCATATGCTGAGGTGGACACCAGCGGCTAGTTTATTGGGCACCCCAATATCCCTATTTTCGACGGTAGTGGCTAGTTTGTGCTCCTCGTATCCCGTAGACGGCAGTGGCTGGTTTATTGCGCACCCTATATCTACCCTGTGGACGGCGGTGGCTAGTTTATTGTGCACCTCATATCCTCAGTGAACGGTAGCACAGATACAGCGCGTCTTCCTAATCTCTCGTCAAAAGCAAATGTTGCTATTTTTGACGTTGTTCTGCTTTTAGATCATTTACGTGGATTATGAAGAGGGTGGGATGAAGGAGTGTTGTTTGAAGTACCTCACTTGTTACACACAGCCACTTGGACACTTCCTGGGTCAACACCTCTTGCTTCTTCCTCTCAGCCAGCCACTCCAGTTTCCTGATTCGTACGTTGTATTTGTGTTCATTATCATTCCACGCAGTCCACCTCTACCTCTGTCTAGACGGAAGAGGTCGGGAAAGTATAGCAGAAGATTAATGATGGTGATGATAATGATAGTGATGGTCTCGCACTTCGTTCTTCCCTCCTGACCGCAGTGCTGCCGTGAGAGAGAGGGCAACGGAGAGAAAGAAATGACACCCAATGGCCAGTGTGCAGTACTAGAGAATGTCCAGAGAGAATAGCAGGGTAATGCGAGATGGGGAGCGAGATGGGTTGGTGTGGGCAATCAGTATAGGGGTGGGTTGAAGTGGGCGTTCTGGTTAGAAATGAACCTGGGAGCAAAGGGGTGGGCGGTAACAAAGAAGGCAGAGGTGGGTTGGTGGGCAGGTAAGCTAGCAGTAAGTTAAAACACATCAAAAAGTGTATAAAGGGTAAGTACTGAGTGTTGGATAGGGAGGCGTGGTGGGTGTGGGTGGGCGTGAGTGTGGGAGGACACCTTGTAGGAGCATCAGTGGGAGTAGTCACGAGAAAAGGTGTCCCAAAATACTACATATTTAAGTATAAATGTTATCCAGACGTACTACTGGTCTCCCAGAGGGAGGGGTGTGAGTCTTTGTCCTGGCGCTGCCAGAGACCTGGTCACCAACACTGCATTTGTCTCACTACTGAGGGCTGGACAGCAAGGGTACGTCAATGAAGCTAACACCTTGTGTAGTTTTAAAAATAGCTTAGACAAATACATGAGTGGGTGTGAGTTAGACCTGACTGGCTTCGGCCAGTAATTTAGGCCAGGAGGTAACTTGGATCTGCCTAGCATGGGCCAGTAGGCCTGCTGCAGTGCTCTTCTTTTCTTATGTTCTTATTTAGACAGGTACTATCTTTGTCCTAGCATAAATGGTGATGGTTGCTGGGACCACCGCCTTCCCCGCGGCCCGGTCTCAGACCAGGACCACTTTATTAATGAGAGTAAACTTTAGAGGATTAAGAGCTATTAAGCAACACAACGAAAAGTAAAGTGTGTACTAAATGTCAATAGATTTATCCGTCATCTTGCATGTTTACAAGATAGAAGGGAAAGTCCAACAGTCGTGCCAGAGTGCAAAGCGTTTAGAAGGCTTCCGCTTCATGATAATATGATAGGAGAGATTTTTGGCATTCAAAGAAATTTTACTGCTTGAAAAGAGTGGCTTGATTTACTCACTGATACCTAGAAGCATCCAAGCTCCGTTCCTGGGAGATGCTGGATGACCGGTGAACTCAGCTTCTAGGAGCTTCTTAAGTGATGGGTGTTGCTGGGAGCCTGCTGAGCTCAGCTACTCTGAGAGTCTATGAGAATGAGTGGGACGACTGTTTAGGTGGGTACATTATTTATTCATTGGATGTACGAGTGTTAAACTGCTTAGTGAACGCTTGTGTGATGATGACTGAGGCGCGTGCTCCAGAATATTGGTGCCTCATGAGACGAGAGACAGAGATGGAAATGTTAAATATTAAACACCGTAAATAAAAGTTATAAAATAACATGACAGAAAATAGGATTATGTTACACCAAAACAGGTCACAAGGAAGTCTCTCTTTCACACACACACACAAACATACACAAGTTCCGAATCGACCCCTGCAACCACAAATATGCGAGTACATACGTATTTTCTAACCACAGAAAATGTTCACCTCGATGAGACTACTTGGTCGTCTGTTACACTCGTCTGCAACTATTGCCAAACCTGTACTTAACTGCAATCTTCCCAAATCTAAGTTTATTTTTCGCAAATCTACTAATGCGAATCCTGTCTTGGTTAGATACCATTGCACTGCTGCCTTCGTTATAGAAATCTGATGACCAGATCTAAGTCTTTTCACATTCGATTTGATTAAATTCTATATTGTTTGGTTTATAAGAGTTGTGTCCGCTTTTTTTAATACAACATTAACTTGTATCATATTACTGTGTTTTCTCTTAGTGTACTCATGGCCTATCATATTGTTTTCTCTTAGTGTACTCATGGCCTATCATATTGTTTTCTCTTAGTGTACTCATGGCCTATCATATTGTTTTCTCTTAGTGTACTCATGGCCTATCATATTGTTTTCTCTTAGTGTACTCATGGCCTATCATATTGTTTTCTCTTAGTGTACTCATGGCCTATCATATTGTTTTCTCTTAGTGTACTCATGGCCTATCATATTGTTTTCTCTTAGTGTACTCATGGCGCACCTGCTTTTCATTAGGGGAATGTTGCACCGCCTGCCTATAGTCTTTTGCTTTCGTAGGGAGTGATTTGTGGTGTGTACAGATTTGGGATAATTTCCTCTAGGATTTTCCAGGTGTAGATCATGATGTATCTCTTTCTCCTGCGTTCCAGTGAGTACAGGTCAAGAGACTCCAACCGTTCCCACTAATTAAGGTGTTGTTTGACTTAACATATACACGCAGTGAAGGTTCTCTTTACATAGTCTAGGTCTGCGATTTCACCTGCCTTGAATGGAACTGTTATATCTAGCAACCTAGTGTAACCTTGTTCAAATATACTTTTTTTTTTTAGCATCAAAACTAACCTAGCAACTTCGTGCAACATTTCTCAAATTTACGCAGTATAAAATAGGTAAATTCCTCAGACCTGTCTTTAGTATTTACATAGCTGTTTCAGTGTTTTCCTCCAGGGTGTAAATTCTCCAGTGATCCACTATCATTTACAGAAATATTTTGGATATTTACTCAGAATTTTTTTTATCTTAAGTTTTACTAGTATGATACCTTGACATATAGATTTATGTACTGTATCTCTTCAAGTGTGCAGTCGAACACAGTTAAACAAAACATGAATTTAACTATAATTAACATATAATCACAGAGTTGTATGCTTCCCAATTTATATATCATGAGGGTTTAATGGTTGTGGTAGTATAGTAGTAGTAATAATAATAGTAATAATAATAATAACAAATAGGTGAACTCAGCAAAAGAAAAAGGTGAGTGCGCGGAAGAATATGAAAATAAATACCTCTCTGAGTGTCTTAAGATTTATCCTCGGACATACTTGAGTGTTGTTGGAGCACTCAGAGGCATCAGAGAGGCTCTGTAAAGTAGGACATTGTGTGTATGTGTGTGTCTGCTTGCAGCCTCCCAGGTACGCCGGTTCGACCCCCACCCAGACAACGGGCGCCCAAACTTTGTGTATAAAGCGCAGCACTTCCGGGTCTGAGTGAGGGAGCATAACTTAGGAAGATGGGGAGAAGTAGAAGGACGAACAGGAAGAGGAGGTGGAGGTAATGAAAAAAAAATGCGGTAATGGAAAGAGGAAGAAGCGGTAATGTACGAAGAGGTGGAGAAAGACTTAGAGGAAAAGGTGGAAGGTGGAGAAAGACCTGAAAGTGTAGAGAAGGAGGAGGACATGAAGGTTTTGGAAGAGAAAGTGGAGAAGGGCGTGAAGGTGTTGAAGAGAAGGTGGAGAAGGACATGAAGGTGTTGGAAGAGATATTGAAGATGGCCCCCCCAAAAAAAACATGAATAAGGGGGAGGGGAAGCAGAGGAGGAATCAGTTCTAATTCTGTCTGAACAACAGTGATTGTTGAATTGACCTTACTGTTCCCTCGCTCTCAACACTTCTCTTCACCTAACAACAGTGCCCTGCCACAACCCTGCCCTACCTCAACCCTGCCCATTATTCGTATCCTTCAGGCGCCCCAGCCCTGCCTCAGCCCTGCACCAGACAAACATTTGGAAACGAAGACTGTGAGAAGATCTAATCGAAGCCTTTAACATACAAAAGACTTGATGCATTCAGACAAAAGAAGTATTTGAAGTGGAAGATAGTCCTACGACGATAAACATCACTATGAAACTTGGGGCAAGTAGATACAATATAGAGGTTGAGAAAAAACTAATTCGTCTTCACACTCATAAACCACTGGAATATATCACAAACAATCCACTATTTGCAGAGGAAACTTTAGATAACGTTTCAGTCTGTCCTGGACCATTCTCAAGTCACTTTACTACCCTGGAGTCTATCTGGAGAGTGTTCCGGGGAGAGGGGGGGAGTAGTCAGCGCCCCAGCGGCCGGTGCAATATTTCTTATATCTGATGGTAGAAGATTGAAGAGTCTTGATATATTGTTTCTAATTGTGCCTTTGGCACCCCTGTCCCTCATTGTATTTATTCTTACTGCTGTAAAATGTTGTGTTGTACAGATTACGTACTTGGCCTGGTGCAGTTCCACGTATATATTATGCTATACTGCATCTCTAAACAGTATATCGTGAGTGCTCTGAGCTGATTTTATTAATTTGCATGTTTTGCCGAGCCTGCGTGAGAAGTAAATGGCATCTGTATATTTTCTAGCTGGTACGACATAGAGGTGAGCACAAATAGGAAGCACGTCTGTCTTGCGCTAAGCAGACGGAGGATCAAGCCTCGACCACCTCTTAACGCTTAAAATGAATTATTAATTCTAGCTGGTATATGTAGCCTTCTTTGATTTGACTGTGTTTGGGGACTACCGCCCTCAGGATGGGTAAAGTATAACAAGATGCATACAAGTACTTTGAAGAGCATAATCATTGGCACGGCTTCTCTTGTTTTAAAACTTCTCATAGTCCACCCTATCATTTTCCTGGCCTTGGCTACATTTACTTTGTTGCGCTCTCTATAGGTTACGTCGTCTGACATTAATATTCCTAGATCGTTTACCTCTTCCCTACTTTCTATCATCAAAGCTAACTGCGTTTTATATTCCCTGGTTGATTTGTTACTCGTTTTTTTAATATGGAAGCAGCTAAAATGTGCCACTGTTAAACCATGTTATTTTTTCTGTGGCCTGTGGAAAATTGTGGTGTTTTCTACTGATACTGGTATGCTTATTTTGGTATCCGCAAAAGTATTAACGAAGCTGTGATCTGTGCGCTTTTGTCTATATCTACTGTAAAGATTGGAGAGAGTAAAGGTGACAGGGCAGTGCCGGGTGGAACTTAGCTTTTCTTTGTTCTTCTGAACTTGATTTTGTTTACTATCACTGTGATCAGTTTTTTAGAAAATTGAGTACTCATTTTATCTGTAGTTATATTGGTCAAATATCTTGGCAGACTTTGTGTACGATGCATCTACGAGACACTATTTTGTTCGAAATCCATGCTGACATAGGTTGTCACTAATTAATTTCCATAAAACCACTAAGTTGCCTTAACTCCCTGTTACTGTCTGTTACAGTCTATTACTGTTTTACTGTCTATTAATGTGTCTGTTACAATCTCAGTTACAGCGTCTGTTGCTGTTAACACCATCTTGGCTCTAACTGGAAGCAAAGTTCTTTCTCTAAAGCACATTGAGTAGTCTTGCTTGTAATATTTTGCATTTCTTTATACATATACCACCACCTCCCATAACAGCATCACCACCGTCTTCCCTAGCGTCACCACCAGCACCACGACTCCTATCACCACCACCTCGTCCTCCAGTACTAGCACCACCACCTCGTCCTCCAGTACTAGCATCACTTCTCAGCACCACCCCAGCATCCCCGCTGCCACATCCCTGTCATCCCGCAGATGCCATCACTCCCACGTTCTTAGGACCAGCGGGTTGCTTAAGGGATTATATCCCAAGCCCTAAAGTGAAAATGAGTGGGAGAGGACAAGACCCTATTGGACATGGGGAGAAGACAAGTCCGTATTGGGCGTGGGGAGGGGAGGACAAGACCCTATTGGGCCTGGGGAGACTACAAGTATCTGGTAATTAGCACCAATACCTAGTATTAACACCAGTACCTGGTATTAACACTAGTACCTGATATTTGGCACAAGTGCCTGGTAATTAGTACTAGCATCTGGTGTTAATTACCAGGTACTGGTACTAATTACCAGCACAATTACCTGGCATTTAACACCAGTAACTGGTATTCAACACCAGTAGCTGGTATTAACACTAATACCTGTTAATGCCAATACCTGGTATTTAGCATCCATTCGTTAGGTGGATACACAGGTACTCATAGCCTTGTTCTGGGCCCCTACACAGGTATAGAGAAGCCCTCTTAGGAGCAAGCAGTTGTATGTCAGCCCTCCAGGATCCTGCTTACATATACAGAAACCTTCCTAAGTCTTATTGTAGATGTAAACAAAAGCTTGAGTTCAGTTTTCCTAGGCAAACAATAGGCCACCTCTATCATAGCTGAGTACACAAGCTTCTCCTCAGCTACCGAGCCATGTTGATGTTATATAAGGTCTTGAATGTGTTCTGAGACCTAAACGTGACCTAGGAATGACATGTATCCTAGGACCTAAATGCACCTAGATAATACACGATCGTGTTCTTAATCTATATGTAAGTAGAGTTCTTCTCTGCAAGATGTGGACTTCAAAGTCCTCTCGCTATCTGTCTTGTCCATGTACGTGTCCTAGGACCTGAAGATAAGTAAGACGCATGAGTAGCAGTGTATCCTTATTGACGAAAACTTTCGCCTATTCAGCAGGCGTCTTCAGTCGAAAATTCGGAAGAGACAATAGAAGTAGTAGAGATGTACATTAGATACGAGGTGATGAGTCCCCCAGCCTTGAAGTAAGTTTGAGGTGGTTAGTTCCTCAGCCTTAGTGTATGTTCAGCTCCATAACTTGGACCAGTGCGAAGCTGAGACGTGAGACAGCAGCTTTTTATAGCGCCAGACGTGAGAAGTGAGAAATAAGGTGGAAGTGACCATGGCGTCACAGGAGGCCAAGCCTACTAGTGACATAGCAATTGAGAAGCAATGCAGAAAGTTTACTAGTAGTCCATTATTATTATTATTATAATGATATGCAATACCCAGTAGTAGATGAGTAAGACATGTGTGCGCCACTAAGGAATCTTTGTTCCCCAAACGTTTTGCCTACACAGTAGGCTTCTTCAGTCGCATGCAGAGGTGACAAAATATGGAGACAGCTGAAGCAGTGGAGAGGTAAAGATGTATAATCAAGTCTATCAGCTTTGTAGACGTAATTGTGAGGTTGTCAGTCCCTCATCCTGGATAAGAGTTCAGCTACAGTCCTGAACACTGGCAAGGCGAAGTATGAGCCAGAGTTGAGACTCCTTCTCATTTTTTAGCTTCACATTGATCAAGACTGATCTCTGCTCCAGGCTGCGACACTGACCACCTCAAAACTACGTCTTCAAAGTTGATGGATTAAATGCACAACAGTTTTACCTTTCCACTGCTTCTGCTGTCTCCATATTTCGTCACCCGTGAAACGTTTCAGAAATAAGGCCACCTAACTGTTGCACATGCCTTCCTCATTTACTAGACCATGCTAAACAGGTCCTCAAGGGCAATTCTTCTCACTTATAATCAGTGGTCGAGGGTGTCCTCTGTACCAAGATACCGTAATATTGTTGTGTCGGAGAAGTATCCTCATATTAATGGTACAGCAGGTCTGTTGGCCCATACTAGGCAGGTCCTTTACAATCCATCCCACTAACAGAATATTTGCCCAATCCAACCTTCAGTCCCACTCAAATCCAACCCCTCGTATTTTCCTAAGCCCAAAACGTCTGTTTTTGGGTCTGAGCATGTGCACATGAGTCACCTGTGCATTCTGTAGCCCTACACTTGCATGGAGAAGCCGTTCTGTCCCCCCATACTAAGGCACATACAGGTCTTCCTTGATACTTAAGGAGGAAACTCGGCCATGTACACTCAATCCCTTCTGCATTCCATCCAGGGAGGAGGAAGAGGACGAGGGGTAGAAGTAGGAGGAGGTGGTGGTGGTGGGGTGTTTAAAGGCCTGGTCAAGACCACTCCAGACCTGGTCGTCAAGACCACTCCAGACCTGGTCAAGACCACTCCAGACCTGGTCGTCAAGACCACTCCAGACCTGGTCGTCAAGACCACTCCAGACCTGGTCGTCAAGACCACTCCAGACCTGGTCGTCGTCAAGACCACTCCAGACCTGGTCGTCAAGACCACTCCAGACCTAGTCGTCAAGACCACTCCAGACCTGGTCGTCAAGACCACACCAGATTAGTTGTCAGAATCACTCCAGACCTGGTCAAGATCACACTGGATACTTTACATAAGAAGCTTGAAAGATATACATTCATCTCATCTTTTATTCAGAATAGACACCCAAAAGCTCTCTTGTACTCTTAGTTAAGTGAGCACTGTTAAATAACGTTTCTTGCGAAGGTGTTTTTAAATGCACTCGTGTACACGAGAGGTATATTGTACTTTAAATGTGCAGCAGAGGTATCTGGAATTTACAAACGTGCACTAGAATTATGATGATATTTATAAAGAAACGCTAAATTTGTAGGGGGTTATAGAGGAAATGGGAAGTTTTAACTGAGAAAGGGGAAAGTATCTCGAACATGTAAGAGAAGACCAATTTTAAAGTTAGAGTCGGGGCCAGGAGCTGTAAATCGACCCTCTTAATTAAAGACAACTCTGTGAACAGATATCTGGAACGTGACACACTTGGACTAAAGTATAACAGTAAAAACCCTGGGTGTGTAAATGGGGCCAAGATGTACGCGACTCAACCTCTGTGAACACAACTAGGTGAATACAACTAGATAAGTTCCCCCATCCCTGTGTTCGACAGGGAGCGACTTAACTCCACACAGGAACATACACTCCTCTTGACCTTCGTGTTTTTCAGGATCAGGCAATCTGTGTGGAGGCTGCCCAGGTCTTAGTGTTGTATCTTAGCTATAATGTAATGATCAGTGGTAGCCAGACAGCTGACAGAGGCGTCTTCTTCACCTAGAATGGCTATCATCCCAGTTTTCTTAGCTTGGTTGGCTTCTTCGAGGGGAAACTTGGGAATTCTCATTTGCGTATACTAGTTATCTCAAGCAGGAACAGTGTCTGTATGCCCATTCTTCCATATAGGTTGATGTAAATAACGTTTTATCTTGGAAATTCATCTACATAACCAATAGGACGTTAAGACAATGGTTCAAAGTGAAGCATTGTTTTGATGTAAAGTGAAGGGCTTTTATGTAAGGTGGTTGGTGGTGGTGACGGTGGGTATCCTTGCCTTCCTTCCCTCCTTCTCTCCCTTCCCTCCTTCTCCCCACCACAACCACCGCTCCTGCTGATGCCAACGCGGGTGTCTCCTGCACAAGCATTACTCCCTCATCTCCACATTTTCTCTCTTCCCAAACGAGAGTGTAATCCAGGTAATTTTGGTGAACTGAAGCACACACAGATTCTGGAACTAATTTGGTTGGTAAAATTGGAGAGATAACCGGGTGTAGGCGAGCGGTGGGACCCCTCACTCGTCTCCCCTTGTGCCCGCTCCCCCTCATCCTTACCCTCACTTCACCATCCCATATCCCCCCACCCTTCCCTCTCCCGCGAGTCCTGCCTCCCTTAACCCTCCGGGCCAAACCCCTCCCTCCTCCCATCCATGACCCACGTCGGTCCTACCAGCTTTGTGTCCTCGTTTCCCATTGGTTGGCTAGGAACTGACCGAGGCGGTGATTGGTGGAGGGGGGCGTGTTAATCAATGATCAGGTGTCCGGGGCGCATCATGGCTGCCGTGGGTTAGTGTGTGTTGACGAGTGGTAGTGAATGGAGCGCTGAAGGTCGTCGCTGCTCTACTACTACTACGACCCCCTGGTACAACTACCTTGCTGGCTGGAGGTTTCAAAAACCAGTGTCCTGGGGTGACGTTTGAGCCGCGTCAGAGTGGCTGGGCAGGGCGGCTCTTGCAAAGAGAGGGGAAGAATCTGGCTAGACGGAAGTGGGATTGGACATGGTTGAGGGCAGCTGAGGGATTATGTAGCGTGGTGCACTGTGTTGCAGCGCAGGTTGGAGCAAGAGGGCTGTGTGGTAGCGTGACAAGGGCACGCAACCTGCTCTTCTCGTGGTGGCTGGCGCGCTAGCAAACCTGTTGTGCCAGGGTTTCGTTTTACACTGGTGACGACAAGGGCAGCGGCGATTGGCCACCGCCGCCACTCAACCTGCCTCCAGCGAGAACGAGTCGGGAAAAAGCAAGCAGGAGTCGTGGCCGCAGGTCTCTGGTACACAAGTTCATCGAGGAAGCAGGAGGAAGTTTGGTGGTTGATTGAGAGAACAAGGGAGCGGGCCCCACGCGGCGACCTCTGGTGTTAACAGGTGGTTGACAGCACAAGAGATGGCTAACAGTCAACCATGAGGCCTCGCTGACATTCCTCCCTCAGGCAGCCACTCGAGGGCAGACTTGTGCTGCGTTGGTAATGCAAAATGTGGAGATGATAGCCAGCAGAACTGAGCAGAGTGAGTACTACACAGAGTGAAGGAGCATCTTCCTGAGACACGTGGAGCAGCGTCTCACCACCTCATCAACACGGTCGCAGCAAAGCACCGCGGGCTGACATATTTTGTAGTGATAAGGTGGAGTTGAGTGTGAAGACATCAAGATGGTGTCGGTGCTACCGTCGATGGACCACACCTTCTCTAGCATGGTGGACCTCAACAAGGACCAGTCTGTACTGGACCAGCAGGTGAGTCCACCCATTGTCTATACCTCCACCCACCCATCGGGAATAAGGCTTGCTTTCATCCAAAATTCTATATCAACATGGTATCTTTTTTTTTCCTTTGCATAACGTATTGGCATGTTCTCAATCTCGATAACTGTATTAAATAATTTTGGAATACTCGTAGCTTAGCGGTATAGCATTCGGCTTACAACCGAAAGGTTCCGGGTTCGATTCCCAAGCGAGAAAATTCTTATGGGCAAGTTGCCTCTCTTCACCTCGCAGTAAAGAGTACGGCACCTGGTGTTAGTCGGATGTTGGAAGTCACATCCTGGGGCAGAAAACAAAAGGACCCCAACGGAAATAAGTCACACTGACTTTTTTTGGGTTATCCTAGGTAATTTACATACATGTTAAACTATGTATATCTGTTCTTATGTGTACTTGTACCTAAATAAACTGGCTTTGTTGGATCATTCTGGGTTAATTAGTGTTCTTGGAGCTGAGCGAAGCCTCGTTCCAGCCAACACCGCCATATTTACACGATTTGTTCTGTTCAGAAGGGAGAGGGGAGGGGGTCTGGATGCCGGTGAAGGACTCTTGATGCATGAAGTTGGAGCTACCCTCCACTTCCTTAGATCGAACTTGACTACCTCTCATTCTCCAGGCGCCACATGCCCTGAGTTTAACGCTTTCCATGACTATAGTAATAATTAGACGTGTTTAGGTCATTGCGTGATCCCAGAAAGGCATCCCATTAGCCCAGCACCTACCTCGCTGGCGAAACGTTTCCTCTAATACATGCCCTGAAATGTACGTAAGTGTCTTTTGCCACATAAAAGGAATAGTACAGAGTGAGGCCTAAGTTTCTAATGCAGTTAAATCTCGGCTTCGAAGATTTGAAGTCAAATTATTCAGAAGTTGCATTATTAAGTTAATGGCGTTGAAGGTTTGAAGCCGATCGAATGAGGTATTCACAAATTATCACATAAAAACCACCATTTAAATTGTTCAAACTTCAATAAAATTGTCAAATTGGCACCTACACAGCCCAAACTTTTTCTTAAGTAAAATACACCAGCATTAAGGTGTGAACCTGTCAAGACATTCATTAATTATTGCACGGAAACCAATTTGTTTAATAAAATTGGCAAATTAAAACTTACATAATTCAAAAGCATTGTGAGGTTTCCTCTAAGTTTATTAATGTTGGTAAATTAGCAAATCACGCTTACACAGCCTGAATCTAAAATGTATCGTACTTTTCCCTAAGATATATCAGCTGTTAAAGACTGAAGCAACATATTAGAAGTGCACAGCGATTACCGAAAAAATACCACATTTTAAAAATAATATTGACAGAGAGCACTAGGCTTGCTGGTCATTATACCAGGTCTTTTTGGTCGTTATACACAAGGTGCTCTAGAGAGATTTCATCAGACTTTGAAGTCTATGATGAGAGCTTATTGTGAACATTTTTCTAGAGACTGGGATGAAGGTATACCTTTTCTTATGTTTGCTATAAGGGAAAGTGAGCAAGAAAGTCTAGGATTTAGTCCGTTAGAACTCATATACGGACACCAAAGTGCGTGGTCCTCTTGTGTTGAAAGACGTGTGGACAGGAAAATCTAATCCATCTTTAAGCACAACACCTTCATTAATGCAGAAGCATTTAACTGCTGCTCGAGAGCTAGCTTCAAAAAACCTAGTTTTAGCTCAGGCTAGGATGAAGCAACAGTATGATAAGCGTGCTGTCTTTCGCTCTTTTAAAGCAGGAGATAAGGTGATGGCTCAGAAATTAGTACCAGGTCATGTTCTGCAAGCCAGGTATGATGGCCCCCTGGAAGTTGGAAGTTGTGAAAAAGCTTAGTGACGTAAATTACCTAGTACGCACGCCTGGGAAGAGAAAATCCAATCATGTGTACCACATTAATCAGCTCAAGGCATACTACTCTGATCCTCTACCTACTGCATCTATCCTTCCTAGGACACAGGAAGGAAACGTTAGTCTGCCTGACATCTCTAGAGGTATAGAGGTGCGTTTAGAAAATTCAGTGACTCTACAATCACTAGATAATTTTCTAAGTAACCTTGATGCTGATAAAGCAAGTAATGTTAAGAACATGATTTTACAGTACCTTGAATTGTTTAGTGATGTTCCTAAACGATGTACTCTGGGAGTACATGACGTAGATGTACAGGGAGCATCACCCATTAAGCAATCGCCATATAGAATGAGTCCAACGAAACATAGAGCATTGAGAGAAGAAGTTGACTTTTTGTTATCTCATGGACTTATTGAGCGCAGTAAAAGTCCATGGGCATCACCGTATATATTAGTGCCCAAGCCTGACGGTAGTTTCAGGATGTGCACTGATTACCGGAAAGTGAATTCTGTCACCTTGCCTGATGGTTATCCCTTACCTCGCATAGACGACCTGATTGATCGTGTGTCAGGAGCACAGTATGCCAGTCGTTAATATCTTTTTGAACCTAGATTCAGTAATAAGTGAGTTTTGTGACTATTATGGAGGATTTGCTGATGGTCCCCAGTTAGGGTCGTTTTTCTATCTCCTTGTTCCTGACGCTGTGTTGCTGTTGCTTGCTATATTGCTGTTCGGCGAATTTGTCATATTACTGTTCAATCAAGCTGTTCTGATTGTCATTTTGTTAGAGAAGCTAGCTTATGAGAAGACGTTCAGTGGGTCACTGTTCGAGTCGAGTCTTAACAAGTTACCTGGAGCACACACACACACACATCTACACATATTTGTATATATTCTAGTATTATTGTAAATTGCTGACATTGTACCAGATGGTACATAAGAGCCATTAAGATATATGTGCCTTCAGCACAATAATATAGTTTGAGAGAAGTGTAGGAGCTAACCTCCTAATTAATATCTTCAGTATATTTATATTTAATTTGATTTACTTTGATACCCTAGATATTCTAACTTTGTTAATAAACATTTTAAATATATTTCTTTAGTTAGTACCCTCTCAGTTGAAATCCTATGCTGCTATTGACTATAACGGATAACTGGACCAGGATACTGACTTTGTTGCAAAAGCCCAGTAACAGGCTGGATGCTAGAAGGGCAATCCTTTCTAGTGTTCACTGGAGATGTCTATTTCTAATAGATATCGCGTCATTTTGTAAGTCATTTTATCAATCTTTTTGGCAAATATACCAGGATTTTTTGATAATACCAAGCTTTTTTGATCATCCAGGCTTTTTGGTCATTATATCAGGCTTATTGGTCATACTAGGCTTCATGATCATTATAGCAGGCTTTTAGTCATTATAGTAGGCTTCATGGTCATCATACCAGTCTTTTGGTCATTATAACAGGCTTTATGGCCATTATACCAGGCTTTTCTGGTCGTCGTAACTAACATTTTTGGTCGCTATACCAGATTTATTAGTTATACCAGGCTTCTTGGTAGCTGTCTTATAATAAGCTGTCTGGCCACCATGCCAGACTGTCTGACACTATGACAAACTGTCAGGCCATCATTCCAAGCTATCTGATATTATTATTATTATTATTATTATTATTATTACGTAAATGGTTTATAAAACCGAAAATTTGATGAATGAGACATATGCGCAACACTTGGGTATCTCTATTGTGGAAACGTTTCGCCCACCAGTGGCTTCGTCAGTCCAGTACAGAGAAAAACGGTGAGATATGTGAAGGAGTTGAGTCCCTCAGCCTGGAGATGGTGTGTTCAGTCCGTCATTCTTGATAAAAGGGACACCAAGACACTGTGGTTTCCATACCAGGCTGTCTGACTACCATAATATACTGGTCACCATACCAGGCTGCCTGGCCACCATAACATACTGGTCACCATATCAGGCTGCCTGGCCACCATAACATACTGGTTACCATACCAGGCTGTCTGGCCCCCATAGCATACTGGTTACCATACCAGGCTGTCTGGCCCCCATAGCATACTGGTTACCATACCAGGCTGCCTGGCCACCATAACATACTGGTTACCATACCAGGCTGCCTGGCCACCACAACATACTGGTTACTATACCAGGCTGTCTGGCCCCCATAGCATACTGGTTACCATACCAGGCTGCCTGGCCATCATAACATACTGGTTACCATACCAGGCTGTCTGACTACCATAATATACTGGTTACCGTAACAGGCAGCCTGACCACCATAACATACCAGTTACCATACCAGGCTGTCTGGCCACCATAACATACCAGTTACCATACCAGGCAGTCTGCCCATCATAACACTGGTTACCATACCAGGCAGTCTGGCCACCATAACATACTAGTTACCATACCAGGCAGTCTGCCCATCATAACATACTGGTTACCATACCAGGCAGTCTGGCCACCATAACATACTAGTTATCATATCAGGCAGTCTGGCCACCATAACATACTGATTACCATACCAGGCAGTCTGCCCATCATAACATACTGGTTACCATACCAGGCAGTCTGGCCACCATAACATACTGGTTGCCATACCAGGCAGTCTGGCCACCATAACATAATGGTTACCATACCAGGCAGTCTGGCCACCATAACATACTAGTTATCATATCAGGCAGTCTGGCCACCATACCAGGCTGTCTGGCCACTAAACCAGGCTGCCTGGCCACTATACCAGGCTGCCTGGCCACCACAGACTAGTTACCATACCAGGCTGCCTGGCCACCACAGACTAGTTACCATACCAGGCTGCCTGGCCACCATAACATACTGGTTACCATACCAGGCTGCCTGGCCACCATAACATACTGGTTACCATACCAGGCTGCCTGGCCACCATAACATACTGGTTATCATACCAAGCTGCCTGGCTACCATAACATACTGGTTACCATACCAGACTGCCTGGCCACCATAACATACTGGTCACCATACCAGACTGCCTGGCCACCATAACATAGTGGTTACCATACTAGGCTGTCTGGCCACCATAACATACTGGTTACCATACCAGGCTGCCTGGCCACCATAACATACTGGTTACCATACCAGGCTGCCTGGCCACCATAACATACTGGTTACCATACCAGGCTGCCTGGCCACCATAACATACTGGTTACCATACCAGGCTGCCTGGCCACCATAACATACTGGTCACCATACCAGGCTGCCTGGCCACCATAACATAGTGGTTACCATACCAGGCTGCCTGACCACCATAACATACTGGTTACCGTAACAGGCAGCCTGACCACCATAACATACCAGTTACCATACCAGGCTGTCTGGCCACCATAACATACCAGTTACCATACCAGGCTGTCTGGCCACCATAACATACCAGTTACCATACCAGGCTGTGGCCACCATAACATACCGGTTACCATACCAGGCAGTCTGCCCATCATAACACTGGTTACCATACCAGGCAGTCTGGCCACCATAACATACTGGTTACCATACGAGGCAGTCTGGCCACCATAACATACTAGTTACCATACCAGGCAGTCTGCCCATCATAACATACTGGTTACCATACCAGGCAGTCTGGCCACCATAACATACTAGTTATCATATCAGGCAGTCTGGCCACCATACCAGGCTGTCTGGCCACTATACCAGGCTGCCTGGCCACCACAGACTAGTTACCATACCAGGATGCCTGGCCACTATAACATACTGGTTACCATACATTGTGGCCACCATAAGAGACTGGTTACTATTTAGGTTGCCTGGCCACTACTTCATTCTGCCTGTTCACCATATCAGGCAGTCTGGTCACTATATGTGGCTGTCTAATTATTAGTGCAGGCTGTGTGGCCATTATATCAGGCTGCTTGGCCACCATAAGAGACTGGACATCATACCAGGTACTCTGGCCACTATATTAGTCTGGCCATTATATAGGCTGTCTGGCCACTATACCAGGCTGTCTGGGGTACAACAAGCCTTGCAGATCTCCAGAGAACATTTGAGAATATCCAGATGTCCAAGAAGCAGCAGGTGCCTTGCGGTGGGCACTTGTTCCTGTCTTCAGCTGCCAGAGAGAGAGAGAGAGAGAGAGAGAGAGAATTTTTTTTATTAAACGAAAATAGGAAAAAATCAGCAATGTGCTGCTACCCTAGTCTATGTGATAGTTACGAAGTGGGACAAAACTGTGTTTCTCTGTCATATTAGTTACGAAGTGGGACAAAACTGTGTTTCTCTGTCATATTCCATCACGTATTTGGTGTTCATATAAGGTGTTGAATTATTATCAAGGGGGAGCGCTAAACCCGTAGGATTATACAGCGCATGTGGGGTGGTGGAAGGTATTTAGGCTTAATTCAGGGAACTGGAGCACAGATCCAATTCCCTAGATCAAGAGCCCCTCACCAACGTCAAGGAACCACCCTTGAGGGGATAAGGTGTTGAAATCTCTCAGCCTGAACTTGGAGACTTCAGTAGGGCAATGAGGATCTGCAGTTGTACTGGAACGAAATCTTGAAGCTCCCGTAGCTTGTGTGTGCGTGTGTACTCACCTATATGTGGTTGCGGGTGTGTGTGTGTGTGCGTGTGCGTGCGTGCGTGCGCCCAAGACCATTGTAAAAAAATAAACTTCGGGTTGAAGCCAAAATGAAATGCTCCCATTGCAAGACTTACAAAAATACCAATATAAATAAATCACTGGCTTTCTTTTGGGTTATCCTGTATGATAATTGTACTTATGTATATCTGTGCCTAAATAAACTAACACTACCAATATAAAACCAAAATTCGAGAAATGGCAAGTTTACTAAGTCTACCATTCAAGGAAAGGTTACCCCGAGGCTGGTGAAATGTTCTTGATCAAAGGAATTTGAATTATACTTCCCATCCTTAGATTAAAAATGTTTTTGGTTAATAAAATATTTTTAGTTTATTTTTACAAATTCAATAAGTCCCAGAAAATAATAATTTTAAAGAACCTAGTGAAAACATTACTAAATCTCTCAGTCACTAGCGACATTATTCTCAAACACCGTGACACTATTATTATTATTAGTTTATTATAGCAAAAATCAAACCAGATTTAAACCAAACAGATCCCTGGGCGGCGACAAGCTCTTTCCAAGGGTATTTAGGCATGTAAACAATTATACAGTGCCTGAAACCATTGTAGTAAACTCTTAGTGTACCCAGGATGTGAGAGCTGGTTGGAAAAATAAACACTTAAGCAGTATAATGTGATTCTTTATTGACAACGTTTCGCCCACACATTGGGCTCTATGCAGTGTTCCTAGGAGGAACACTGCAGTTGGCCCATAACCTACCCAGCATTCTTCACCTGACTCCTTCCTATAAATACTCGCGTACCTTTCACCCAGGTAGATCTGTTTGTGACTTGATAAAGCCCACTGTGTGGGCGAAACGTCAATAAAGGATCACATTATACTGCGTAAGTGTTTATTTTTCCATTGTGTCGGTATTTCATTCCATTTCCTTGGTCAGTGTTACATATTTACAAAACGGGAAATACGTCCTTACCATCATATTACACAGAAAGTGCAACGGACAAGTGTAGTAGCAGTAGTAACACACACAGCACGAGGCATTCTTGAGCTTCCTCAGCGCTCGGGCTTAATGCCCAAAGCTGGGGTGTGACTCCAAAAGGATCATGTAGTGCTTGTTGCCTTTGCACCTCCTGACATCGTCTGCTGCTATGCAGCTGCCACGCCCTTCGAGCCCAGTGTGGGCGGGGTTTGTGGCAGCCCAAGGTGCCTAGCTTCTCTCTCCGAGCCCCGCGGGGGCAGGGAATGGGGCTAGGCCTGGGGACAGTTGATCCCAGAAGACGAGGAGGTACTTGTACCTCCTCCCATGACAGACATTGGTCTGAGACACTCCCTCAACAGGAAGCCAAGGCCGGGCCATCTCTTAAAAAAGGCCCGGGCCGGGCGATTATACCGGCGAATCTACAACAGAATACACCTTCTCCGCATTCACATGATTATCAGTAGTGGGCAAATTATTGGAATCAATAATAAATCAATTTAAAAAGCATTAGATTTGTACTCTTTAGTAGAGTAAAACAATAGGTGATATTACTAAAGTATACAAATGAATGAAATTAATGAAGGAAATATATTTAAGTGCAGAAATTTTGAAATTGATGAAAAACGTTAAATGCGAAACAAAATTCTAAGTAGCGTCATTTAGGAAAATAGTCGGAAAAAGTTTATAAATAGGTTACAATTACAGATATGAGTGCAATTAATATATAGTTGCTCATATTTTAGCAAGCACAAGAGATGCTGGTAAGAAGACTATGTATGTAGCAGACTTGGTGACCCGTTTTTTCAAGCTGACTCGACTGACACCGTGCAAAAATCACGTTATTAATTAAAAGTTTGCGCTAAACTTAGCGCCTTCTTGTCGGCAGTCCTGCCATTATAGTACAGAGGAGGAAGAACTATTTGTGACCAATCATTTTACCTTATGGAAAACGTGACCGTCATCTTAGGAAACTTTGCTAATGATTTAATACTTTTTTCCTACTTTTCTCTACTCATGGTCACTTAAGACAGTGTATGGGATTATTATTATTATTATTATTATTATTATTATTATTATTATTATTATTATTATTAGTCATTGGAATGCGCTGTATAACCCCTTTTCTGACTAAACTCTTTGTACATGATTTGAGCAGAATGATACTTGTTCCTCGATTGATACACAAGAGTTCACCTGTGCTCCTTAAATGATAGAGACAGGAAGGTAAAAGGTTGGAGGGATGACTTGCGCGTATTTATTCTGCTTGGGTCCTAAGCTTATGCTGGCCTGCCAGTGTAGTGAAGACTAATGCGTTATTCACAGCTAACTCAGAAATTAGAGAAAAAGTATTTTTGACTGCATTTAGGATCATTATTAAGACAGTACTTGATAACGGTTTAGGACGGACCGAAATTTATCTAGAGATTGAACTCCAAATTATGAGTTAGCTGGAAATTGTTCCAGCCATAGTATTGTGATTTATTCATCTTAGTTATACATGTATTTCCACCTCTCCTTATCTTATTGGAGTTGGGTCGGACGGGAGGGAGCTTTAAGTGTTCTTGCTAACACTTGCTTATGTAAAGGAACTCGTGTTATTTGTACACACACTGGCGCATTAGCTTACAACTGTTGTTTGAACTGTGAGGGATCTTCGTGGAAATTTGTTTTCGTTTCATTCAAACCCATAGTTGTGACTCTTCTTGACTGTGATGTTCTTGTGACCGGTTTCCAGGGTTCTGTTCTTGCTGCCCTGCCTCACGTCATTCTTTCTTCGGTAGTCTGTAAACACTCAAAATATTTAATCGAGTATTAGTAAGCCAGCGAGCGCTGCTGCCAGGGGTGCTATCGTCTGTCCTACCTTTATAGGTGTTTTGTTGCAATCCAGTAATAGTGCCGGTAAACGGGTCATCTTACGATAAAGACTCGTGGCGGAAGATTCTTCGCTGACGAGCGCAACAACAAAAGATTGACGTTGACTTGGAGTTTGACGTCCTTTGACCTGTACTTCTTGAAACGCAGAAGAGAAAGATACATAATTTACACCTGGAAAATCGTAGAGGGAATAATCCTAAACCTACACACACAAATCACTCCCTATGAAAGCAATGGACTCAGACGGTGCAGCATACCCCCAGTGAAAAGCAGGTGTGCAATGAGTACACTAAGATAAAACACAGTAAGTGTCCAGGGCCCAAGACTGTTCAACAGCCTCCCATCATACATTAGGTGGGATTACCAATAAGCGCCTGTCTGTGGTTCGTACTTTGGATTGCGTGCAGCCAACAGAAACAGCCTGGTTCATCAAGCCCTGATCCATCCGGAGGCCTGGTCATGGACCGGGCCGCGGGAACGTTGACTCCCGGAACAACGTCCAGGTAGACAGATCGCAGGTAGACTCAACAGCGACAGTACGACCCACCATGCTAACTACGTCTCCCACCTGTTGGTGAGCTGGGACTAATATATCTGAGATGGAATTAATATAAGCTTTAAGCATATGTTTCAAAATCTTGGCTCTTCGAATGAGGGAATTACAATTATCCCAATTCATGAAGTTTAAAATGTTAGTTTTTAAAGTATGGGAATAATTTTAGAATTACCGATAAAATGTTAGGTCAGTGGACACAGATGCAACTAATGACATTATTTTATTGTGGCAACGTTTCGCTCTCCACGAGCTGTCAAACCGGCGTTAGGTAACTGACAAAGTTCAGTTTTTGTTGTGTGTTTTTAAAGGGTGGACTTATAATTTGACAAAAATTTCGTAATCAGACAAAAACTACAACACATCGCTTGTGTTACTGACATGATGAAATAAAAGTCATCCAGACGTGTAGTATTTAATATCACAAGCGTGATAATATTATTACAAGCTTTGATCTCTTATTATCCCTGTTGCAAGTACGAAAAATCCTCTTTATACGAGGTTATTATGTCCCCTCTCTCTCCCTCTAGTGCTTTCGCCCTTTCATCATAGCTTATATATATTTTAACTACTATAAGACATTTATCTACATTATATTCAGCCATCCATCTATCATTCCATTTAATCTCTTTATTCAGATCATTCTGAAGAGATTTACAGTCACTTTTGTTACTTTTTTGGAACTACAGTAATACTTTTACATAATATGTAAACGTATTCATAGAGATCCTTGTGTCGCCCCACTTGTCACATCTCCCCACGATGACAATTGTTTTATAACTGCATTTTTCTCCTAAACTAAAAAGTTTCTCATACATTTTAATAATTTACCTTTTATTCCGCCTAGGTTTTGAAATTTAAACATTAGTATATCACCGGAAACTCTATCAGAAGCTTTCTTAAAATCTAGATAAATACAATCTGCCTATCAGTTATTCTTGAATAACTTCTGTGACTGTTGTAAAAACTGAATAGATTTGATATACAAGTACAGGTATTTCCACACTGAAAGACGAATTGTTTATTCGTCAGTGGGTTCTCAGTTTTTTTCCAATTTTCTCGAAACCAGCTTATAGTTTAAAGGGTCTCCCCTGTCACTTTTTTTTTTTAAATATTGACACAAATATGTGCCATATCCTACTTGTCTGTCAGTTAGCCTTCGTGAAGTGAAATCATATTTTTTTCCCAAACAGGATCACTCAGTTCAACACACAATTTTAAAATCCGTAGTGTTGTCTCGTCTGCTACTATTGCTGTTTTTTGTGAACACCCGGTAATGCTCTCTTTACTACCTCTTCAGTTATCTCAGTATCCCCCAACTCAATTTCTTTAGTCTTTAAATCTGTTAACGCTCTGAAAATTCCTAGTGTCTCCTATATTTCCTCTTCTTCAATGATTATGTTGCCATCCCTAATTTTATATATTTGGTATTGAACATTTAGTTCACTTTTTACAAACTTGAAAAAAAAAGAATTGGCTCCATCCTACTCTTGTGTACGATTTCCTTTTAAAAGTTCCTTACTTCATCCCTCCTTATCTTTGTATTGATTTCTGCCTTGTTCATGTCTGATGCGTCTCTGGATTGGCCCGCTTCCCATCATTTTATTTGCCAAGTCCTTTATTTTCATTAGAGCTGGTCCTCAGGGGCTGCCAAATACTTATCTATTCGTTCAGATTTGCCATGCACAGACAGGTCTATGCATCTCCATCGAGCAGTTTGAATTTCTTAAAAGTATATATGTGTGTGTTTGTATGTATGTACGTATGTATATGCACACTGAGAAGTCTGTCTGTGCATATACGTTGAGATATTAAAATATAAGAACAGAAAGGTCATTGTAATACATTTAATTCACTTTCATATAGCTTCAACAGTTTTATGTCCCACATACGAATAATATACAATTAAATTTTACAGTGATGTTAAGTGAAGCAAAAAAATTCCGCCACTGCTTTTCTAAAATGATGAGGGTGAATTAAAAGAAGCTTGTGCTATGTCTGGGTAACTCATTAACATTCCTATTAACTAAACTTCATTTGTAACTCATTAATTAAGTCATTTGCAGCCCACTAACGTTACAGTATCTTCATTTGCTACCATGTGGTGATTTTTGTACTTTAAATGGGGTGTAAAGCTTGTTAAGCCAGCGGATACTTCGCCTCTTAACGGGTCATCATCTGATAAAGATCGTGTCAGGAGACGCTCGTTTTGGTTCCTGACAAGCAAAAACAACCATGTTTGTAATGTACTTTTAAAATACCTTTCGTGGTCTTCACGTATCCCCATTGTGTTTGTGATCCATCAAGTTGTTGCTCCATGCAGCCAATGATCATGCGAGTCGTTGAGTGTGTTTGTGTGATCAGACTGTTGATCCAAATAGCCTATCTTGTAATAGTTCATTTGGAATCTAGGAAGCCTAGTGGGAATAATCCCCAGAACCACTGAGAGATAACAGCCCGTGAACATGTTATTTTCGACTTGGGTCACCACACACGCTTAATAGGCCGGCTTGCTTATAATATTAATATCGTAACCTTAATTGATATACTAGTAGCAGAAAACTGTACAAGTGATTTGCGGACAGAGGCTCAACTCTTCAATATTCGCCGGTTCACCATCTGGAAAAGACCCGGGCAGGGACAGTACCAGCGTTCTACTTACATCAATATTATATGCGCTGAAAAGCTCCAACGTGTTTAGTGCTGTACAACAATACTTTATTAATAATAAATAGAAAACTACATATGCGTTAAAAATGTTTATCTGCTAAAAAACAGGGAGGGGTGGGGAGGTTAGTGGTGTGAAATTATACGTCTCAAATAATTTACAAACTTGAAACGCAAAAAAAAAATATTAATATAATGAGTAAGTGTTTTAAAGGTGTTGGGTACTTGGCTTCTACTGCATCTAATATTTCGTGCTTATACTTTGCTTTGCGCTTGTGCTTATACTTTATGCTTGTGCTTATATTTTGCTTCCTGCTTATACCTTGCTGTATGTGTGTGTGTTTTTTTTTAGTTAATCTTTTGGTGGTAAGACACTTCTACCTACTCATTTAAACAGCATTCCTTTAGTGTGACGAAATTTGAATTGCTCTGAATTCAAACCACGCCGTGACTTCATTGTTTTTGGCTTAAAATAAGTTCCAACAGTGATGCCCACGATATAATATCATTAATAATAATTAATACGGCAGAAAACTACTTCTACTATTAAAAAAAATAATTGCTAACTTCTAATAGTAATAATTTGAATTACAATATTATGAAAATTAGGTGAAATAACTATGGGTATATATAAACAGAGGTATGCGCGTCTCTGCGCATACTATTGTATATACACAAGAGAACCAGAGGTATGTACATCTTTACACGAAGAGGTGTATACATAATATTTTGCAGTGTGTACACAGGTGTGTATGATCATATACAGCGGTGTATATGCGCTATCTCAGGGGCCTGTTGGAGGATAACGGCTACCATATTGTTCATCCCATTCCTGTGAAATGGTTTTTCTAGGCTCGCAGCCCAGCCTCAGACCAGCCTACCCATTGGCCAGCCAGAAAATATTGGTTCAGTTTTCTCTTGAAAACTTCTGCCTTCGTTCCGGCAATATTTCTGATTTCAGCTGGTGTTATGTTAGATTCATAAACCACGGATGTTGATACAGTGTTCTGTAATTGTTCTCATGGCACCCCTGCTTTTCACTTGGTTTAATCTACACTTTCTCCCATATTTTTCATTCCCGATAGTTTATGGTACTGTTCAAATCGGGAATCAGCCCTTCTGGTATCCATATACATTTCAGGTGTATATATTTAGATGCAACTAATGACATTTTATTGTGGCAACGTTTCGCTCTCCATGGACTTTGTCAAACCGGCGTTAGGTAACTGACAAAGTTGTTTTTGTTGTGTATTATCAGTTATATTTTCTCTGTTTCAGAGAGAACAATCCAAGTGCTTTGAGGTATTCCCAGTAGTTTAATTGTTTTATTAATTTTATGTTGGCAGTATATGGCCCGTATATTTTTCAGCTCTGCTGTCTATCCTCTCTTGAAAAGCAATGTGAGCACATAACAATATTAAAGTCTTTAGAGCTAAACTAATTTCGAAATACTATTTTTGTGGTTGCTTTTCTTGTTTTGAAAGTTTTCATAATCTGCCATGTCATTTTTGGGCCTTTGCTGCATTTAATATAACGTTCTGTGAGATAGCCTGCCTGTATTCGGTATACTGTGTTCTTTTTGAGTTTATTATTTCTCTTCTAAGCAGTTGAAATGTCTCGGTATTGAACATGTTAATTTCATTTGCCCAGTGGAAAACTTTGTTGATATATGTTTGTATTTTTGTCTTATAGTGAAGGAACTTTTATATTTATTCTGGTCCGCAAAGGATGGAGATAAAAATGTGTGCTTAGGTTTTTATGTCTGATGTGAGGATTAGAAACAATAAGGGTGCTAGAAGCGTGCCTCGGCACTCAACTTTTACGTTGTTGAGACTGGACTTTTTTTTCTTTACTATCGCTCATTGTGTTCGTTTAAAAAATTGAATATCAATTTCCCTACTTTTCCTGTTATAGGTACTGACATCATTTTATGGGCCACAGTGATTTTTGTCATAATTATCTAGTAGTCACGATAAACATGATGGATTTTTGATGTCAGATAAATAGTTTGTATGATGAGCAGAGTTACCAATGACTGGTCTGCTAGCTATAACATTGGCTTGCCATGGGTTGAAACTCTCTGTTCGGCGAATTGGACCAAATTCGTGGAGAAATTATATGCTTCAGATTCACCTGTGTTTGGCGAGGATTAGGAATGCAAAGAGAAGTGCAACACCAATACGAATGATGTTCGGGTTGAGACATTCTTATAGAGGAATTAGGGATGGCTAGGAGAAAATCCGCCATATGAGGAGCTCTCACTGCCAGGAGCAGGTTCTGCCCTTCCCTGACACTCAAGCTTTGTTGAGACTATATTCTCCACTGTCGGACTATCCTAGTGCGACTGTTCGTAGTTAGGGGAACTGATCTGGTTGAGGAGCCTGATAGTGTCTTAGAGCTAGCTTTATTACTGAACATGGGTCCTAAACCACAGGAACTGTGAATCGACCCCTACAACCACATATATGAGAGTACAACATAGTACCTAAGGTGTTCGGAGAGAATCGTTGCTACAAGATTGCTGGACGCTATACGCGAAAACAGGAATGCAGGAAACACTATCTGTTATACTTTGCGGACACTTTTGCCTCCTGGTCTGACTGGTAGTGTAGCTTGGTCCCACTACCCATCTTGTTAATATCTAACTTAGGAGACTTGTTCAGTTTTGGGTTGTCATGTGAGGGTGGTGCATTTCCTAGGAAATATTAACCCTGGCAGGCTCGAACACTTTGTGAGAATATACTGTAAAAGGCATTGGCGTCTAGTTGGCCAATTCGTTTTTTCATCCTCCTCAAATCGTCCAGTTTGTAATCGTGAATTGTATCAGTGGCATTAGTTCATAGGTCTCTAAGCAGGATGCTAGATGACAAGGGTGATGTATACTGTCAGAAAGTCGCCCCGGAACAGACATACTGCGAAGACTTAGTTGAATTTATATAAAAAATTAAAATATTAATAGAGACGCATCTTGGAAAAAAAAACTGTCTTCATTGTGCGCTCCCGATATCTCAACAGGAATGCACAGTGGTATAAAGTAGAATCACCTACAGGGGTTTAGCACCTTTAGTATAATAATAATAATAATAATAATAATAATAATAATAATAATAATACATATTTTGTTTTAGTATACTAAAAAAAAGTTTGTTTTTACACAGGATGCCACTCACAACAGTCGACTTACACTAAATTACCTTTTAACTGCAAGGTGAAGCATGCATAAGGAGACTTGCTAATGTAGTTAACTTCCCTAGCTTGGGAATCGAACTCTGGCACTTTCGGTTGCGAGCTGAATGCTCTACCACCCTGTCACAGGAAGTTTATGTGGTGCTAGAGATTCTGGCTAGTATCAATCATTCCCACCACCGCAGTGATCGCCTTCACCCTCACCTTCATTACACCGGCTAATAAGTTAATTAGAATTAGCACTTAAGGTGACGTGGTTAACGAGGGGACAAGACGAATCACTTAGGAAGATTGTTTGAGTGGGGGTGAGTTACAGGGATGGAGAGATTAATGTATGTGCCATCACTGCTAAAATTATATGCTGGAGAAACAGGTCTGGGAGCGCCATACGACGAACCTTTGATATACCTTTGAAGAGTTTCGAGAGTATCTACTCTCTGAGCCCGGCCATGGGCCAGGCTCGTCTGGTGCTTGCCTGGTCAACCAGGCTGTTGCTGCTGGAGGCCCGCTGCCCCACATATCCATCACAGCCTGGTTGATCGGCACCTGGTGAAGATATTTGTCCAGTTTCCTCTTGAAGGCTTCTACACTGGCTCCAGCCGTGTTTCGGATATCTTCTGGTAAGATGTTGAATAGTCTGGGACCCCGGATGTTAATACAGTGCCCGTATTGTCCCCACCGCACCCCTGCTCCTCACTGGGTTTATTTTACACTTTCTCCCATATCTCTCACTCCAGTATGTTGTTATGGCAGTGTGCAGATTTGGGACCAGGCCCTCAAGTACTTTCCATGTATATATTATCATGTATCTCTCTCCTCCGCTCCAATGAGTACATGTTCAAGACTTGAAGGCGTTCCCAATAATTTAGATGTTTCAATGGCTCAATGTGAGCCGTAAACGATCTCTGGATTTGTTCCAGCTCTGCTATTTCTCCTGCCCTGAACGGGGCCG